>WHWC01000194.1:0-51447 GCA_019426215.1 Buddleja alternifolia
CACCGACTAGTTTAAAGATAAATCTCAAAATACACCGTATTCCCTCCATTTCATAAAGGATGACAAGTTTGACTTTTTCGAAGGAAAAAGTAAATTCAAAAGTTAACCATTTTTTTTTGCCAAAAATACCCTTCTTTAATCTCGGCAACTAAAAACATCTGCTTTAAATATAATAATTTTAATTAGGAATGAAGACCTAATTGGTTTCTTTTCATATATGGTGATTAAAATACGGCAAAAGATTTTTTATTTTCTAAACCATTAGATTTAAACAAAAACGATAAAAGACATTTAAATCAATTAATGCTGTATCATTTAGTAATTGACAAGTATCTTGGGACAAATAAAAATAGAAACTCAAACATGTTTTGTGGGACGGGGGAGTACAACTTTATCTTGATAATTTATAAAGGGCTTGCTTACTCGACTCTGAAATGTTGTTACCCATGCATGCAACCAAAGATAAAATCTTGTGAAATATACATTGGGAAGTCTATTCTCTAAAGAAAAACATATCTGGTACAACGTAAATTCTCGAGACTATTTTGATGTGTGAGTTTGCGTTATTTCCTTCTTGTGGAAATTCAAGAGGGTTGAGGAGTGGTTTTTTGGTGTACTTGACTTTGTTTTATGTGCAGAATTCTTTGACATTTCCTGATACCGATAAAAGTTTGGAAGATATTGGCATTGTGCATCCACATATCATGGAGGAGCCTACAGCAGAATTGTTAATAAGTGTAAGTATTTCATTTTCCTTCCCTTTATTTATCTATTTCCTTTTACATAGTTTTATCTGTTCTGTGTCATATGATGGGAGTGATGAATGATTTGAAGCATCTTTCTTTATGCTCTTCGTGAAATTGTTTCTTGTTTCTATATTTTCTGATAATTGGCTCTCTGTGGTTCACCATTGAGTTTCTATGACTGTGCTGCCTATTTGAGACTCGTGTTGAAAGATGAAATCTTACATTCATTAATATGGATGTTCATGGTTGTTAACACACTAACTGCACCATACCCGACCGTAGTTACATTACGGTTTTCTGTTGAAAGAAGTATAAGTTTTGATATTTATAAATACAGTGCCGGAATGTTTGGTACAATATCGTTCTATTGATATGATTACGATATTTATAAGTTATTAGTATTTGTATCATTGTCTCACCGTGTTCCTTTTTTTTCTTTAATCAATTTCCCAAAAGTAAGATTCTCCGAACCTTCTATGTAAATTTATTATTTTGTCAATTTATTGAAGTTATTGCATTTGAATAGACTTTAATGAATTTAGCATGAAACTACTGGCTATAATCATCTTATATTCGTCAGTTTCATTTAAAAGTATGAATAAGGAATAGGCACTTGTTGTAAAATTGTTAAGATGTTTGGTTCCGAAAACCCCTATATTTATTTAAGTCGAAGCATTTTATCATAGATCAGACTTTCTCTTGGTGGCCCTAATCTTTAGACCATACCAAGAAATATCGAAATGACATGATACTACATTATACTAAAGTCAGGCATGTCGGTCTCGTCTAAATGTCTTTGAAAGCGGAAAAAACATAGTCTATGTTTGGTTATGTTTTGGGAAGATATTTTGGTGAGAAATTTTTGGGGACACGTGCATATTTGATGAGATTATGTTTGGTTTTATTTTGAGAGTTGATTTTTGGGTTATTTTTTGGTGAGATAGTGTTTGGTTTTGTTTCTAGAGGGAACAAAATTACCGTAGCTGACAAATCATGAAACTTTTGTCTGTTAATAATTAGTGAATAACTGAAATTTATAATATAATATTAAGGTTGTAATAATAGTTATATAGATGAATATATATATATATATATGTATGTATGTGATAGTAGTTGAAATATATAAATATATGTTTTATTATTTTATTAATATATAAAAATACATTATTGGATATTTATGTATACGTATATATATATAGTAGTCTATGGTTTATGTATATACAAAAATACACTGTATATATGTACAAATATATATAAACATGATATATAAGGTAAAATATGTTTATGCATATTCTCAATATATATATATATATATTCATTTTTTAGTATTATAGGGTAATTTATAAATAGTTCTGTATACATATATATACATTGTAGATATCTTTTTTTTTTAAATATCCAAAAAATCTCATAAAGATCAAACGAAACCGGAGAGTATGTTTACAAGTCTATAACAAGTCAAAAGCATAGATAAAGACTGCATTACAAAACCAGTACTGGGAATAAGTCCCTAAAATCTAGTAGCTCATTCATCCTCCTGGCTGCGGAGACGTGCAAGCTTGTTAGTGACGACAATGTCAAGCTGAGCAGCACGCTCTACAATTTCCTTCCTCTTTCTTGTCGAAATGTTGTGAGCAATTTCAGCACAGTTCATTGGATATATATATATATATATATATATATATATATATACCCCACCCAAATATTTATAAAATATAGTGTATAAATTTATTTTTCTTATATATATTCTGTGTACAAATGAAGAAATAAGAGAAAAAAATATGGAAGGAAAGAGAGAGAGAGA
This sequence comes from Buddleja alternifolia, assembly GCA_019426215.1. Classification (NCBI taxonomy): domain Eukaryota; kingdom Viridiplantae; phylum Streptophyta; class Magnoliopsida; order Lamiales; family Scrophulariaceae; genus Buddleja; species Buddleja alternifolia. The sequence goes on from WHWC01000194.1 coordinate 2,551, forward strand.
GAGAGAGAGAGAGAGAGACAAAATCATTATTTTTTTTTCTGACAAAAAATTCACACCTTTTCTGGCCCAAAATTGTGTGAACCAAACACAATTGGGCCAAAAATTCGGACCAAATGGGCTTGGAAACATATCCAAACATAGCCATAGTGTTTTCACCCGTATGCATTACAATTTAATTTTATGCTTGTATACATTTTAAGAACCATATTAACAAAAGAGATGGTTCTGTGGTGCTTGTTTGACGCTAACAGCATTTCTAATATGAATTAAGTAATTGTTTGTTCTTGTTTTTTATCAAGAATGAAATAGGAATTAATTTTAAGATTCCGAATATCGGGCATGGTTTTTCCACTGTGATACTTTTGAGTTAATTTTCTCATAGATGTGTGGTGTAGGTGCCTCTGGAAGAAAACAATGCTCTTGAAATTGAAGTGCAAGATGTGCTGATGGGTAATACTATTCTCGCTGATGGGCGAAAGGAGGATAACAACGAGAACAAAAATTGAGTTTTTGGGCGAAACTATATACTATATCGACTTTCCTGGCAAATGATCTTTCTAAGGACTTATAGGGACGATTGCTGAAATTATCTAAATGTATTTGATTCAGCATCTGATAAACTCGTTCGAGCTTGTATTCGGTATTTATAGCAGCTAATTGGTAGTTCCAAATAATATTTCTTGTTTTCATTTCCAAGTAGTATTTTGCAATTTCTCTTCATATTTCATGGGCCTTGGTTGTATAATGTTTTTCGTGGCAAGTACATGTAGATGTATTAGATGTATGGTGATAGTTTAAATTTGGACACTTATTCTATCAATTGTGCAGGATGAACCATTTAAAGCTTGTTTACAAAAATTTGTGTTTTAAAAAAAGTGATGAATTTTAGAAAAAGTTGCCAAAATGCCTAAAAAGCTAAAGTTCTATTTGTATGTAAACTTGTTTAAAATCATAAAAAATGGAAGAAGTTGGTAGAATTAACTTTAGACATTCTTTTACTTTCTGCTTACTAGCAATTTTTCCCTAGAGAATCAAAAGCAGAAACAGTAAAATCAAATAACAACCTTGCTAACCGTGCTTTACAGTTTGTCAAGACCCGGCTGATTTCTCTAAACTTAGATGATTCACAACAAAGCAATGTAATTTGAAGAATCTGGACTCTAAACTTAGATGATTCACAACAAAGCAATGTAATTCGAAGAATCTGGAGAATAGCGTGTAGGATTAATCAGGTTATTCATGGATATGACTCATATCATATGAGTCTAATTTATCAACATGCAGGTGAGAATGATTAGGAAAGCTTAATGCTTTTGGCTGTTCCTTATTGACGTCAGCGACCTGCATTTGAGATGGATTGGAAGATTGTTGGTAGTTTGTGTTGTGTTAGACCTTTGATGTGTATTCTCGTTAGAATGGTATAGTGTTAGCTTTAGATTCAATGATTCACGTGTATAACCATTTGCTGTTATATATATGTTATAGGATGTCATCACATAGATAGGAGCATAATGACCATTGTTCTCAGACCTATACTACCCGACCAATTAAATCTTTAGGGGTGTCTCTATACCTAATGCCTCAAAACCATCTGGTTAGAGAGCCATTGACTGAAAACTCGTTGAATAGGTAATATAGAAACCTTAATGTATAATGCATTGCACAGATTATAAGGCTCTATTCTTTGGTTCTTGACCCGAAAACATATACATAACAGTTGGTGGGATCGTTTATCAATTGTTGATCTTAGTCTTTGTGATTACTTTAGGGTTACACTTATCATTACTCTATTTCAAATAGATTAAGACACTCACCTTTAGGTCATCACCTTAGTAGCTAGATCAATGTATATACTTGTTGTGTTATATGAGTTAAATATTTATGAAGATAGTTTCCAATGCGTGTTTACAAGAATTAATTGTAGAACGAAAATAATAAAACACATTTTAATAAAATCTCCGCCCATAAACCAAGACGGAGTAAACATGGTTCGCAAATCAATTCAAAACATAACAAAACATTCTTTCAAAAAACATTGTCTCATATTTAAAAACGTAGGTAAATGATTCTTCTCCTAAAGCCTAAGCAGCAACAAAAGCTCCATCAGCATCTTTAGGATCATCATTTTGTTCCTTACTTCTTCTCACCATCTGCAAACCATTGCAAAAGTGAGTACCTCTACATTGTCATAACACTTAAGAAGCACAGTTAACTAACAAGTTAACTTAACAACAAATGTACATTTCTTGCGCTCGCGAGAAGGCAAAGGGCATTGATCTTTCCAGTGTCCCTTCTTCTTACAGTTAAAGCACTTCCCAAAAGCCCCTTTGGCTTTCTTTACACTGCCCTTTGCTTGCATTTTGTTGCCTTTTTTTTTTCTCCTTCTTTCCCTTTCCCTTGCCTTTACCAAAGGCGGGAAATGAAAAAGTGTCAACAAGCAATACAGGCTTCACCTTCTTGATCGTTGCCTCAGCAGTGCGCAACATGTCCAGCAACTCTGGAAGAGTGACAATTAACTGGTTCATGTTGAAATTCACTAGGAACTGATAGTAGGCACAAGAGAGCGACTGAAAGACTAAATCAGTAGCCAAGTCAGTATTCACCGGCACTTCCATTTTGTAGAGTTTGTTCACCAAGGCAATCATTCTCAACACATGGTCAGTGACCAATGTTCCTTCAATCATGCGAGCTCTAAATAACTCGCAAGAGATAGCAAACCTTTCACGTCGTGTCTTAACGCCGTATAGCTCTCCCAATGCAAAGACAATCTCTGATGCATGTTCTACAGTCTAAGACTGCCTCTGCAACTCATTAGTCAAGGAGGCCAGAATAAGACAATACATGTAGATGTCGTCCTTGCACCATTTCTCATGCGCATCTCGAGCAGCCCTTGGAGCGCTCACCTCAGGGGCAGGCTCAATAATCTGGGTTAAGACATAGTCATGGCTTTCGGATTGCAGAATAATCTTAAGGTTGCGGTACCAGTCAGGGAGGTTCGGGCCATTTAGCTTATTAGTTTCAAGGATTACCGAGAGTGGAGTTTTAGCCCTTTGATCTGTTACTTTTCAAAAATGAAAAACATTAGCATTCAATCATATATCATATCCACATGAAATTATGGAACCTTTAATTTCACGTATGCTCCCACTGCTTATCGAATTCCATCACCCCACTGACGAAAGACGGGAAATCAGACAATTTCTAGCGGCTCGAGCGTCAAATGCCCCATACCTCATTCCCCGACTCGTGGGACAATGGGCGGTAACAATTGATCAGGAACGGCGCCCCCATCCACTCTCCAAGTGGTCCTTGAGATGTTTGCCTCACATTTCATGTACATCCCGAGAACATGATGCTTTGTTACACTATTTTGTGGTTAAGTCCGACCCATCAAATTCTCATAGCCTAACAGTAGCCAGGTGGTCCCACGACTCATGGACTACTCCTTAGCAAAACTGAAACCCATGTGCACTTCTAATGTGACCACCCTTTCATATAGAAGGCCTAGTTACGAGATTAGTACAATTAACTTGCCACCATTCCATGACTCTTGAGTCAATGATGACAAGCCTCACACTATTCACTCTCGCATCTAATGATGGAAGGCTCTGAATCTAATCAAAAACTTCTGGGCCCCCAATTTATCCATTTATGGACTTAATATTTTTAATATGGGATTTTCACATGCAACGTCTCATCATTTTCAGTTATTAATCTTTCTTAGGTGATCATGCAACACAACACATTCTATATAAGAAACAAACAATAAATAACTATGAGCATGCTATTAATAAAGTGGTAAATGTGATCCTAGTCAAGCCAACCTAAAACACCCCGAGCCATCAAAGTGCTGACCAATCTAAATTAAGGACCCGGACCCTACACTAAGGTCTTCATATCTCCTCAAGATTGAAACTTCTTTGTCTCTGTCTTTAAATTACAACAATACAATGAAAAAGAAATCTGACCCTCTCATGTACATAAAATGAAAACATGGCACGCAGGCCTTAAATTATAAAACGACTAGTCTATGGCTCGGCCTGGATCACCACATAATACATGCTCGCATCATGCTTTCTTAAACATAAATTTACCGTCTTTAATTAAGGATAATCTGATTAAATTAGTGGACCAATTAATTGTTTACTATAAAATAGTTTTAGAAAATCCTATGAAAAAATTATTATTTTCCATTAATCCTAAAAAATAATTTTTATTTCCCAAATTTTAATATTATTCAATTCAAAGAATTAATTATTATCATAATATTAATTTTCAAAAATTAAATAATAAATTCATGTTTTGAAAAACCTATGAAAAAGCCCACTTTTTCATTTAATCGGAAAAAATCCAAATTCAAAAGATCATTAATTTTATTTAATTTCTAAAATCCATAAAATACCAATTTTATTTCATTCTCAAAATTTAAATAAAAGCCCATATTTTTGAAAAATCCTTTAGGCCCAAGATCAAAATATATTCAAAGAATAAAATTATAAAATAGCTCAAAGGGTCAAATTTCAATTTACCAAAATTGAAAAAGCCCTAGGGTCTAAAACCCTAGGTGGGTTGCTGTCAATCTAACGGCCCCATGTCGGAAACATAATCGCCGACAACGACGATTGCGCGTGCAACCCCATGTCGGAAACATAATCGCCGACAACTACGATTGCGCGTGCAGTGCAGTCGCTGCTACGCGAAGATTCTGCGCGTGTAGCGAACGCGCTGCTTGCGCAATTTTTCCCATGACGGTGATCCGTCGTCGTCACCACGTGCCGCCGTGCGAAAAATGGCTGTTCGGCGACACCTTTGCCATTTCCAAACAATTGTTGTGCCTCTAATTCGAATTTTCAATTCCATGGATTTATCAAAAACGCAATCTCAGATTTTATAAAATTCAATTTTCAGATCTAAACCAATTTTCAAATTTAAACGATTTTAATCAATCCACAAATAAAATCAGAAAATTAAATTCATTTTACATGCGATAAAACAAATTTAAAGCATATAAACATAAACACAGATAAATAATCTGAGCCATGTCAAAACCTTGGCATTGATATTACTGTTGGGATCGGTATGCAACACCAGGGACGCCAATCGCAGCGGAAGCACGGAGTTTAAAAAATTAAAATAAAAATGCGAGACATCCCCCAATTAGGGCTAGGCAGACATGGTACCATCGGATTCAAAACTCACAAAGAGTAGAGTTTTCTCATATTTACCTTTCGAAGAACAAATCTGCAAAGGTCTTTTTAAGCAACTCCCTGCTTCACCTATCTGGATTGATTTGCTCTAACGCCTTAAGTGTTACGCCTCTATGGTGTATCTACACCTTAGTTCGTACTCCCGATTATCTCCAACAGTGCTAACCAAGAGAATATCGAATTTGGGCTTATGAGAAAATGGTAGAAATATTGCGTAGTGTTCTTCGTACTCAACAAATGAGTTGGAAGAACAATAGTGAAAGAAGTTGGGGAGAAAAAGTGGAGAGAAAGAATCACAGAAAACCTAGTTTTGTAGAATGAATTGTTAAGATTACTTAAGCAATATAATAGCACACACACATATATATATATACACACACACATATAGTAAGTTGGACTTAGTGCCCAAGGCATGTCCAACTCTACACTATACACATACACTGCACCTTCACACATGCACATGTATCTTTCCTTTTTGTATGCCTATATACACACACACATATATATACATACTAGGGAATCCAAACACCACGCTAAGGCGCTGTGCAAAACTGCCCAATACGTGCCTTCGATATGGCGCCGGAGATAAATGTGTGTGTACGCGACAGGATCATGGATTAAACAATGAAATTTAATAACTTCTTTACAGCTATTGTTATTCACAATAAACATAGGATTTTATAATATTATTTAATAGGAATCACGAAAAATAATGAACGGAATTCATGACAAATAATTTTTTACGAATACATATAGTTTAGAAGAAGCAATTTCGTATTTTATCATCCTTGTGACACAGTCACAATATGTTATTTCATTTCTTCTCCGTTATCTCCTTTATCCTCGGATAACGATATAGTCAGATGTTCCAAAATCGCTTCAAATTTCAGTAGGTATTTCATTATAGTAACTTCATGGCTACGCCTCCAGAACTCTTTAACATATATGGATTTTATTTTTTACACCCACACACGTAGGAGTCCACAAGTGATTGAAAAATGGATGATCATCAATAACAAATGGATCGCAACTGTGGAGAAAAATTCTTTGTTTGCCAAGATGAAGAGAAAGGGATCCTAGATTAGGACATAAATCAAGGAAAAGGGAGATTCCGCGATACTCTGGAACAACTAATTGAGTTTCTAATACAAGGGTATTAGATTGGAAAACATATCATCCTCGATTTTGCATTCTTTCATTGCTGAAGGGTATATTTGAAGAGAATAACTGCATATTGTAAGAGATTGAACATTACGGAAATCCATGTACGAGTGATATAACACGTATGCTGAAATTTTGATTGAGTGAATGTACTGCCGCTGTAGACGATAGTCGAAAACTGCTTCGCTTAATAAGCCACCGTAATTTTGGAACACCATGCTAACATAATGCTCAACAAATTTGAAGCTTCGTAACAATGGAGCAATAATACAAACTGTCTATTCAAAGAAACATTTATCTATAACCAAATCAAATAATTTTGTTGCACATATGTCCAATGTCTTCATTCCATGGCATCTACTCAAGTGCAACACCTCCATCGATGGGCACATAGAAAGGAATTTATTTAAACAAAAATCAGAAAATTTTATCCACGCTAGGACAATCCGCTTTATTGGATAAGCAATATTATATTCCGATTGTATTGAGGATTGCGAAAAACACACGCACACATTGTAAGGTCTTCTAAGTTATTTAGATGTGTTTATATATTTACCGGTATTGAAATACTCGTTGACGGTATAGTATCAAGATCATATTCGTTCCAAATGGGATTTTGGAAATCTAATGTAAGTGATTTAACTTCCGGATGGGATACAACAAAATTCATACATCTCATCACTGTTTGCGCGAGATTAACTGACGGATTCAACATCCTATAACGAAATGAAACGAGATAATGACTCACAAACATGTCGGCCAATCGATTAATATATTCTATGAATAATGTTTTTTTGCATTACCAAAGCATCTCCGGGGTTCGTTTGCTTAACAAACATAAATTCATCAATATCGAGACTGGTAGCCGATTGCCAAAAATATCGCCACCTTTTTGAGACAGCAGAAGTTGTTACCGCATCTTTGAAAGGAAAAAACGTGACAACAAGTATTATAGAATCTAGGATTGATGAAAACATATCACGTTCACCAAAATCAGAGGTCGATTTGGAATTCATTTAGTTTAGATCAATTCACGTCGTTAATAAACCCTACTTGTATGGACGATATAAGTAGATTAGAAAAGCGATTAACAAAACAATTAACACGACATTCATATTCCGTAACCAAACAAAAGTGAATTACTATTCATTGTAAATTATATATCATACAAACTTAAGACAAAATTCAAAAATAATAGGCCAATTTAAATAAAAAGCAAATAATATTATATGTAGTTATCAAATTCGAATAGAAAAAGTAAATGAAAAATCGTCGTTTTTTAACTCTAAATGGTTTGGCTATGTATGCCGTAACTTTTGTTCAAACCGGTTTGATTTATTTTTTGTTTAATTTTTTGAGAAAATTAGTGTTTAGGGAGTAGGAAGTTCCCTAATTAATAAAGACACAATAATTCTAAATTATTTAATAAGAAAGGACTCCTAAAATTTAGATTTTATTAGAAAGACAATTTTACTTCTACCACACCTCTTGATTTCTTTTCTGTAGAGAATCCCTAAATATTTTACATCTTTTGTCACGGGAAAAAAGAGAATAACAAAATAAAAGGTCACAGGTAAATAGAAAACGACAGCCAACACACGAACAATTTGACAATCTTCTTCTTTCATATCAAAACAATATTCATAAGTCCGTCTTTAGGTACGTTTCTTTGGTCTGAAAGAAATCATAATAGTCTAAATATTATTCAAATGTTGATTAGTGGTTTTGTCATTAAAAGATATTTTGGATTTATGTGTATAATGGTTTATCCTAAAATCCATGGTTTGTTTAAACATTTAATTAATAAACTTCACATGAAGAGGAATTAGTTTGTAAAAACTTAATTCAAATGCGAATGGAGAAATCATGGCCATATCATGATTGGCCTGCCCATAAACCAAACCATGGCCATGACTCCTGCAATTTGTATGGAGAAATATGTCTCTTGCGCTCAATTATTATGGAGGGACTTATATGTTCTCTATTGTTATCACGATCAGTCCTGCGTTTGGATTGTGAAAATACACTATGGTTTTCACTTTTTTTTCTATAAGAATTAGTTTTCATAATAGGTTCTACGTGAAAGAGGACTTAGAATGTAAAAGAGGATTTAGATTCTCATAAAATCCAGTAAGAACGTTACCATTTCTTCATGTGGTGTATACATGGACTTGCTATGCCGCATCCGAGCAGGATGCAGGGTGGAAGTAAATTGAATCAAAGAGGACACGATTCCTTACAAACCATTTGAGCTAAAATCTTCAAATGCTTCAGTGTGCAACATAAGATAATGAAAATTCTTTTTAGAAAGGGGGAAAAGAGAGATGGGATTGGCTAGAGTTAATTATGTTTGGCTCCTAGTAAAATTATCTTTTTAATAAAATTTAAATTTTAGGAGTCCCTTTTTATTAAATAGTTTAAAATTATTGTGTCTTTATTAACTTTGAAAGTTCCTATTCCCTATACACTAATTTTCCTTAATTTTTTTTAATATTTTCGTGCAATTCAATTTAAGCAAACTACTGCATCGAAAAATAGCCAAGGAAGTAGGGGAAAATCAAATAAATAATATAAAAATAAATTAAAAATTAGAAAATACCACCAAAAATGGTGGTATTCAGATTTTAACACGTTACGACATAGGCCACTTCGTAACATGGGTATTACGACATACCCCACGTCGTAACAGATTTTATTTTATTTATTTTAAAAAAAATATGGTGTTACGACATGGACTATGTTGTAACACCTATTTTAGTTTTTTTTTTTAAAATAAATTATGGTGTGTTACGACATACACCATGTCGTAACACCTTTGTTTTTTTGTTTTTTTTCCTTATTTCCCTCTCATTTTTCTCCTTTTTTCGTCGATTTTTGAGTTTCGACTTGAACATATAAATTTTAGACTTTCATATAGAATTTGTAACCACACAAGAATGGACTTACTCCGATACCCGAGTGAAGAAATATGACAAGTTAAAAAGGGCACATTAGAGCAATTTTTTAAAGAAAATAATAACTTTGTCTACGTTTCCAGCTCATTTTTCTCCCTTTTTCGTTCATTTTTGAGTTTTGACTTGAACACATAAATAGTAGATTTTCATATAAACTTTATAACCACGTAAGAATAGACTCATTCCGATACCTGAGTGAAGGAATATGACAAGTAAAAAATGACACACATATACGGATTTTTCAGAAAAAAAAATTCATCATCTTCGTGATGATTTTTTGTACATTTTCAGGCTTCGACTTCAACACAAAAAATGTAGATTGACTCACAAAGTTTGTAACAGTATGAGAATTGATTCATTTCGATATTCGAGTGAAAAAATACAACATGTTAAAAAGGACACACATATACGAATTTTTTGAAAAAAAAAATTTTCCGTCATTTTTGGGATGATTTTTTGATATTTTTTGTACATTTTTAGGCTTCGGCTTCAACACAAAAAATGTAGATTGTCTCACAAAGTTTGTAACGGTGTAAGAACTGATTCATTTCGATATTCGGGTGAAAACATACAACATGTTAAAAAACAGATATATACGAATTTTTCAGAAAAAAATATTTTTTCGTCATCTTCGGGATGATTTTTTGATGTTTTCTGTATATTTTTGGGCTTCGAATTCAACAAAAAAAATGTAGATTGACTCACAAAGTTTGTAACGGTGCAAGAATTGATTCATTTCGATATTCAGCTTTAAAAATACAACATGTTTAAAAATGTCTTTATTAAATTTAATGTATTTTTTCACCCGGATATCGAAATGAATCAATTCTTGCACCGTTACAAACTTTGTGAGTCAATCTACATTTTTTGTGTTGAAGTCGAAGCTCGAAAATATACAAAAAATGTCGAAAAATCACCCCGAAGATGACGAAAAAATATTTTTTTCTGAAAAATCTGTATATATGTGTCTTTTTTAACATGTTGTATTTTTTCGCCCGGATATGGAAATGAATCAATTCTTATACCGTTACAAACTTTGTGAATCAATCTACATTTTTTGTGTTGAATTCGAAGCCTGAAAATGTACAGAAAATGTCAAAAAATCATCCCGAAGATGACGAAAAAACATTTTTTCCTGAAAAAATCCGTATATGTGTATCTTGTTTAACATATTGTACATTTTCATCTGGATATCGAAATGAATCAATTTTTATACTGTTACAAAATTTGTGAGTCAATTTACATTTTTTGTATTGAAGCTGAAGCCCGAAAATGTGCAAAAAATGTAGAAAAATCATTCCGAAAATGATAAAAAATCATTTTTTTTCGAAAAAAATAGTATATATATGTCTTTTTTAACATATTGTATATTTTCACCCGGATATCGAAATAAATCAATTCTTACACCGTTATAAACTTTGTGAGTCAATCTATATTTTTTGTGTTGAAGTTGGAGCCTGAAAATGTACAAAAAATGTCGAAAAATTATCCCCAAGATGACGAGATTTTTTTTTCCTAAAAAATCAGTATATGTGTGTCCTTTTTAACATGTTGTATTTTTTCACTCGGATATCGAAATGAATCAATTTTCATATTGTTACAAACTTTGTGAGTCAATCTACATTTTTTGTGTTGAAGTCGAAGCCTGAAAATGTACAAAAAATGTCAAAAAATCATCCCGAAGATGACGATTTTTTTTTTTTTTGAAAAAATCCGTATATGTGTGTCATTTTTTACTTGACATATTCCTTCACTCAGGTATCGGAATGAGTCCATTCTTGCGTGGTTACAAAGTTTATATGAAAATCTACTATTTATATGTTCAAGTCAAAACTCAAAAATGAACGAAAAAGGGAGAAAAATGAGCTGGAAACATAGACAAAATTATTATTTTCTTTAAAAAATTGCTCTAATGTGTCCTTTTTTACTAGTCATATTTCTTCACTCGGCTATCGGAATGAGTCCATTCTTATGTGGTTACAAAGTCTATATAAAAGTCTAAAATTTATATGTTCAAGTCGAAACTCAAAAATGCACGAAAAAAAGAGAAAAATGAGCTGGAAATAAGGAAAAAAACAAAAAACAAAGGTGTTACGACATGGTGTATATCGTAACGCACCATAATTTATTTAAAAAAAACTAAAATAGGTGTTACGACATAGTACATGTCGTAACACCATATTTTAAAAAAATAATAAAATTGTTACGACATGGGGTATGTCGTAACGTGCTAAAATCTGAATACCACCATTTTTGGTGAGATTTTCTTATTTTTAATTTATTTTTATATTATTTATTTAATTTTCCCAGGAAGTAGAGACATATATATATATATATACACACACAATAAATACTATAATTACTGTTTCGTTTCTCTACATATAATTTAATATAAAGTAAAACAATATAAGGGGGCAACTTTGAGTAGAAAGGGGAACAATAGAGAAAAATAGAGAGAGAATAAAAGGAAGATTGAATGTTGAAACCATAGCCTGCCAAAAAGGTATCTTTCGAGCTTAATCAGTATTTAATATTGTCGTACAAATCTTGTATATATAGATTAAAATCGCACACAATTTTTGATTAACTCCCCCATCCATTATATAATAGTACACTAATTACTATCCATATATTTGTGATTTGTAATACGTATCCTTGTAATAAGTCTTTTTCTCTCTCTTTTTTTTCTCTTTATTTGTAATTTTTTACTATTTCTAAAAAGTGTATCATCACGTCTTGGTGGTGTTATCATATATACTGAACTTATATATAAAAAACTGATTAAGATATAATGGATAATAAAGGATAAATTAACAAATATAACTCAATTTCAGCAAACGAATGGTGCGGCGATCAAGATCCTCTATTGCAAAATTCTATTGCATAGTTTAGATGTTTGACATGTGTAACACACCAGAATTCTTATTTGTTTTGCCTTTATATTTATTTAACTAAAATTATAGAAGACATAAATAAATAAACACAACATAATTTTGGAAAAAAGTCACTACACATGGATCTTCATTAAAAGTACAATTTATTCAGCCAAAAAAAAAAAAAAATTCAAATATGATTTAAATTTTTATAATCGAATTGGTTTCACAAATCTATCTAATTTTCTTCGCCTTTAAAAAGTTTTTGATCCAGACGCATCAAACTTGCTGTCATTTTTTACCACTACCTAATGATGATCCGAATATCTTATTATAAAAGATTGAAGAAAAAGACTTTTTGAATTAATAATTTAATTCAACCATACATGGGGCTATTTTTTATAAACCCAAGAAACTCAAATACCAACAATTTCAAGATAAAACGAGGGTAGATTAATGCCATGATTCATCTTTTAAACCTTTTGAATATCATCTTTTAAACCTTTGAATAATAGAAACAACATTTTGGTGATAATTTTTTTATTCAATTCCAGCTTCAATATTTTTCAATGGCGGAAGCTAATTAATTAAGATAGCAAAATTTTTGCGACCTCCTAAATTTGAACTTCCAAAGGATTTGGATTCTGCTGGTTTTATGTAAGAACCATTGAGTTGATCTCTTACTAATTATTTTAATTACTTTTTTGTTGCGTTATTTTAATTAGATTTGCAAGTAAATATTTAAGGAGATTTGTAATGTTTAGTTAAGATCCATATGTGGTGATTTTTTCCCAAAATTACGTTATTGTGTTTCCTTATTTATGTCTTCGATAATTTTAGTTAAATAAATATAAAAGCAAGACAAACAAGGATTATGGTGTGTTACACATGTCAAATATCTAAACTATGCAATAGGATTTTGCAATAGAGGATTTTGACCGTCTTTTCATTCAAATAAAGACGTTCGGAAATTCAAAAAGCACTCTGTTTACATATAAGAAAAATTAGATTTGGGCTTGTAGTTCAGACGGAGTCCAAAAAAGGAGTGCAATCCCGATGAGAGTAGATGGGCCTGCAAATTGGGCCTGTAAATCGTGGAGCCCAGAATTTGAGTACATTAATTCGAAAATGGATATGAGGCGAATCTTTGAAAGCCCAATAATCATTAAGGAAGATAGACGCAAATAGGGAAGTGATATGATCCAATCAAGAAATAGGCGCCAAGCATGAGGAATTCAAAAAGGAAGTAGAAGCAGTTTCCGAGAAGTGGCGAACGTGGAGGTTACAAGAAAACCAAGAAGGAAGGCTGGAGTATATGTATGCCAAAAAAAGAGAGAGAAGAGGACTCAATCAGACAAACTCTGCAAAAATTACTTTTTTCTTTCAATAGCTTTAGGCATAGTTAGGCGTAGTTAGGCTTAATTAGGCTTAGTATAACTTTCAATTCTAGATTACTTAGTCAGTAGCGTAGATCAGTTGGTTAGCATTGCTGTAATCGAGCACTATTACCTTGTATCAAGAAGAATTCATTCGAGAATTCATGGAGGTATGTTTAAGCTGTTAAGTGTTGATTAATTGCTTACATTTTTGTTTATCTTCTTTGGTTGTTGAGATATATTTATGTTTAGGCGGTTAAGTGTTGATTAATTGCTTAAATATTAGTATATCTTCTTTGATTATTGCACAAATCAAATAACGAAATCAGTCATAAACCACCTTTAACACATACAAACGGGAGTTATTAGATAATTCTAAATTGTGAATTATCGCGGTGGCTTGGATCGACCACTCGAAATCCTTTCCTATTCTAGTTTGTTTAAAAAAAGAACGAAACACACTCCATAACTCATCAAATCATATTCGACTCTTTTGTGAAAAGACACCTTTTGGAGATAAATATAACTGATATTTTGCAAAATACTTATTTATTTTGAAAATTATCTAACAATTACTGCAGAGTAAGAATTACTATCATATTCTTAAAAAGCCATCATGTCAAATCTTGATAGTACTATCAGAATGTTCATATGATAGTTAGCGGTAAGCAGGGACGGAGCCAGAAATTTAAATGGGGGGTGAGATTGTTGTGATATAGGTATACATTTTTTTTTTTGACAGATAGTCGAAGGAGTCAAAGGGGGGTGCAGGGGGCTTGCCCCTCGCGGTACAGTACGCTATATTTGTGGAGGAAAATATAATAAAAAATTAGGTTCAATTATAATTTTTGACACACTTTATACTCTTATATCTCTTTCGTTATAGTCAGGATTTTGGGTTTGGCGGGGTGGGGGGGTGGGGGAGGGTTCGGTCACCTGCCCTCAATTTTGAAAAATTATTTTTTTACCTTACAAAATTTTTGATATTTGGATTTCGCCCCCCCCCTCAAAATCGAAAAATATCATGTTCCCCGGCCGGCTCCATCCCTGGCGGTAAGAATATGATTCACAAATAGTAATACTTACTTCTTGTTTTATTGCTGTGAAATATTCGACATTATTGTGATCTATATAATTCATATATGTTATTCACGTTCTCTACATAATGTCAGGAATTACATATTAATTAAAAAAATTACTTTTTTTTTTTTTTTACTTGTACGCGTTGATGGCTTGATAGTCCCATTCTCATCTTTTAACTGGAAATAGGGGGGCACAATTAAGTCAAAGTCTTCTTTACTCAACAAAAAACGAAAAACACAAGTCAAGTCTTGTGAAACAAAAAATCAATGACGTATTTTATGGGGCATCATCAAGGAGTACTACAAAAATCATTCACATTCTACTGCCTGCTAAAACTCAAAAAAATAAAATATTTTTACATACACTTGTGATATTATTGCAACAACTATGAATATGATGATTGCCTTTCAACTTAAACAACATGTGTTCTTTCTTGTTATGTTGGTAATTGGAAGCATGATGCTACCTGCTTTTGCAACTTTTGGAATACAGTGCATTGACAGAGAGAGAAAAGGTCTTCTCAAGTTCAAAGAGGATCTAGTCGATGTTCATGGAAATTATCATGTTTGATAATTTACAATAATTTAAATGTATTTTATTATCACCATAAACAAAATTATACCGAATAATTGAAATATTAATGCTCAAAAGATAAGGGCTTGTTTATTTTTGTTTTTAAATTCCAGTTTCAATATCTGGTATACAAAATGTTAGATTAGACAAAACCCCTTAGGGAACTGGTATTTAATGAGTAACATATTTATAGAGTTACATAGACTTGGTAAACAAGTAAACCCTAAGCTATAAACAAGGAAAATATAAATACAAGGAAACATAAGGAAACCTAAATTAACATAAATACTAAAAAAATATAGAAAGATATTATATTATCTAACATTTCCCCGCAGTTGAAACGTGAGAGTCTTGAATGTTGAGACTGGACCAGAGAAATCCGATCATAGAAATTTTGAGAAGAAGACAGCGACAAAGATAAAAGGTGGCGGCTGCGGCTCCAAATCCTCGTTTCCCAAGGGTGAACAGCGACAACTAACAAAACTAAAGGAGGCGGCGATGAAGCGTGGCAGCCCCGTGGTCAAAGAGAGAAGGCGTCGGCGGCAGCCAATGGATCACAAAAAGAAGAGAAAACGAGATAAGGGAGAACAAGCTGGCGGCTGCAGCGACCAAGACCAAGAGATAGGGCGGCCGCGGCGGCCATAGGAGAAAAAAAGAATTAGATAAAGGAAAACTAAGCTAGATAAGGGGCGTCGGACGGGGACGGCGACTTGAGGATGGCGGAGGAAGCGAGAGAGAGAGAGACCATGGCTCGAAGCCATGACTCTGATACTATGTTAGATTAGAGAAAACTCCGTAGGGAACTTATATTACTGAGTAACATATTTATAGAGATACATGTACTTGGTAAACAAGAAACCCTAACTATAAACAGGGAAAAGATAAATAGAAATATAAGGAAACCTAAATTAACATAAATACTAGAAACATATGGAAATATATTATATTATCTAATAAACAAAAGTTGCAACTAGTCTGATTTGTTGACAAGGGAAATGGGTTTGTGCGGAAATCTCTTGGCATAAACTCAATACAGATGGGAGCCTCTTTAGTGATAGTCCATCGGCAACGGCGGGAGGTTTGGTCAGAGACGATCGTGGGGAGTGGACGACTGGTTTTTCCATTAAATTGGGTGCGGTGTCGATTACTGTGGCGGAATTACTTGGTCTTAGGCCAGGACTTTATATGGCCTGGGACAAAAGAATTCCATGTTTGCTCGTTGAGATTGACTCACTAGTCATTCTTAACTTGGTGGAAAGCGCTTCATCACGGGATCACTCTCTGGGCAATATTGATGAAGTTCTATTCTTACTTGCTAAACCTTGGGAAATTAAAATTCAACACATAAACCGAGAAAGGAACAATTGTGCCGATTTTCTAGCCAAAGCAGGTCATAATCATGGTCTTAAATTTTCCTCGAAAACTCAAAATTTCGGGTTTTCGGGGGTCCCGAAACAAAATGTCACTTTCAATCCAATTTTGCAACATATCTTCCGAAATTTCGACAGAAACCCGAAATTTTCCGAATTTTTTGCCGAAACCCTAAAATCTCTCGAAACTTAAAAATAATGTTAAAACGCTTTTGTTAAATATCCATCGAAATTTAGCTCGTTTCCCGAAATTTTCACTGAAACCCGAAATTTTTCGAAATTTTGAATAATATTTATATTTTTATATATTTTAAATTTTATTATTTAAAAATAATATTTCAAATTAATTCACCCCTACCAAGCATTCACCGCAACCACACACATGATTTTTACTAAATTTGTAGTACACTTTATTTTATTTTATTTTTTTTAATTCAAGAGGAAGGGGATACCTTAAATATCTAGTCCGACAAACCCGATTTGATAGTCATAATCTTGAGCTATAAAAACTCTATTTAGCTCCACAAAGGAGGGGAGAGCCACAATTTGTAGTAGCCTGGATTCGAACCCAAAACCTCTCACATAAATTTATGGTACACTTTATTTTAATGAAATTTTTATAAGATTTGATTATTATTTTACTTTCAACTCATATTTATTTCATATATTTTTTTAACAAGTTTTGATCATAATATTTAACAAGATTTATTAAACATATATTATATATAAAATATTATTAATGTAAAAGATGCATAATTATGATAATTCAAGTTATCAAAAGTTTGATTGTAAATTTTTAATTATTTTTATACATTTCCATGATTTTTTTACAATCGAAACCGAAATTTTGAATATTTTCAAAATTTCTATCGAAATTTTCGTAAATTTACTATCCCAATATCTATATTGAAATTGAAATTTAAGACCTTGGTCATAATATGTCAAAAACATTCTCTACTGAGACTCTCCTCCTACAGACATCCAAGAACTGCTTCAGGATGATAAGCCACCTTAGGTTTCTTTTGTAATGTTCATCTTGTTTTTGTTTTACTTTTACCTCTGTCTACCAAAAAAAAAACCAAAGTCAAGTCTTCTGACAAAAAAAAAAAAAAAAGGAAAAGAAAAAAAAGAAAAAAAAATCAATGACTTTTTTTACGGTACAAAAATCTTTTTGAATTTCTGCTGCTAAAACTCAAAACACTGTGACATACTTCTTTATTCAAAATATGAGGCTAGAACTGAGTCAAAGACTTCTTTATTCACCAACAAAGAAAAAAACAAGTCAAGTCTTATGAAACAAAAATCAATGACGTATTTTATGGGCATCACCAATGAGCACTACAAAAATCAATCACATTCTCAAAAAACATTTTTACATACTTGTGAATTGCAACGGCTATGATGATTGCCTTTCAACTTAAACATGTGTTATAACCAAGGTCTTAAATATCGGTTTCGGAAGAGATATCGGTGTAGTAAATTTACGGAAATTTCGGTGGAATTTCGGAGATATTCAAAATTTCGGTTTCGGTTTTAAAGAAATTATGGAAATTTATAAAAATATTTGAAAATTTGCAATAAAATTTTGGGTAACTTTAATTATCATTCTTATGCATCTTTTACATCAATCATATTCTATATATAATATATGGATGATGAATTTGTTAAATAATATCACTAAAAACTATTGCGAAAAATATGAAATAAATATAATTTGATAGTAAGATAATAACCAAATCTCATGAGAACTTCATTAAAATAAAATGTACCAAGATTTAAGTAAAAGTTACTACTCAATACCACATTGAGTTTCTAGGAGGATCGAAATATCTATCACTAGTATCTGTCCTACCTTCACTTTCATATTGCAAGTGAAAATTATTAGTTACATGTTGACAATATTCTGCCCATGATATGAAATGTTGGTAGTACTGCATATAGTGATGATGATGATATCCTTCTGATGTTGAATCTTGAATAACCCCAATGGGTACAACATACTCGACAGGAGTAGTAACATAAACCTGTGGCAAAGGATATGAGTAGGGTTCGGTGTTTCGGTCGAAATTTAAGACCATGGGTGTATATATATAATTTTTCATAATTTTCTAATTATATGATGCGTGAAAAAAAACAAAAAATTTCGCCCGAAATTTCGGTTTCGGTAAATGTTTCGGGAAATATCGGGTTTCGGCCGAAATTTCGGTGGAAATTTGACAACGATGTTTTAAATTTCGGGAAATTTAGTTGTTTCGGTCGAAATTTCAGGTTTCGGTCGAAATTTCGGCCGATATTCTGCAAAATTGGATCGAAAGTTCGATTTCGCTTCGGAACCCCCCGAAACCCGAAATTTCGACCGAAATTTTGGTGTTTCGGTCGAAATTTAAGACCATGGTTATAACGACCAGGACTAAATGTGCAACAAATTTTATTTTGTGGGATTGAATGTGTAAGTCCCATAAAGTTTGAAACCAATAGTGCGCAAGTAGCTAATTTGTGGGACTAAAAGTGCAATTTTCCCTAAATTCCACCTATATATGCATTGAACAATCTTGTGAACTATTAATTTTAAGTTCATGAACATTCAACAATAATAATTAATTTTTAATTAGAGGATAATATTAACTTTTTTTTAAGGGTCTTTTTGAATTATTCACATTCATAATAACAATTAGCATTAATATCCACTAAACATATACATTGAACAAATTTGTGAACTATTAATTTCAAGTTCATGCATTTATTTTGTAATAATAATAGTTATTATTATTTTTTTATTAGAAGATAACATTAATTTATTACAATAGGGTTATTTTAGTCTTAACATAAAAGTTAAGAAATGTAAATCATATAAATCATGACTTATATGTAAATCACTCATATCATTCATACTTTTATAATATAATAGATATAGATATAGATTATAGGAAAAATTACTAAAAAAACCCTTAAAATAAACTTTTACATCCAAAAAACTCATGTCTTTTATTTCAATCCGAAAAACCCACTCTATCAACTTTTCATTCCAAAAAACTCAATATTTAAGGTTAAAAAATTTATGAACTTAATTGGTCTTAGCCTTCTAGATTAAAAATTAATCAATTGTAGTTATGCAATAAAATTTATTTATTTAAAACTTTTATATTGATAGATACTTATAATGATTTTAATTTTAAAATTTCAGATTTTTAATCTTTTTAAAAGATTTAAAACATATATTTATAGATAATACCATATTAAAATAAAAAATAAATTATATACAAATATTTAAAAAATATAATATTACAAAATAAAATCTGTATTTTATGATTCATCAATTTGAAAGAATTAAAACAAAACGATACAATAAGAAAAAAATAATTGATCAATTATTAACTTAATAAATGAAGAGGTAGTTTAGTCTAAAAAGTTCTTCATCCTCACTTTTGGGGTTTTTGGAATGAAAACTTTGTAGAACGGGTTTTTAAGATTGAAAAATATTTTCATGAATTTTTTTGATATGAAAAATTATTTTAGGGGGTTTTGAGTAATTTTTCCTAGATTATATGTGGATTATTTGGTTCAAGGAAATTGTTAGGGAAAGAAAAAGAAAACATAAGAAAAACTATTTCTCATTATTTGGTTACTAGAGAAAATGAAAATGAAAAGAAAATGAAAGAGAAAATTTAATAGGGGTGTTCGTGGTGCAGTTTCAGTTTTTTTTTACTAATTTGAAACCGAATTGCCAAGTGCGATTTTTTGGTAGAGAAATCTCAAATTGCCATTTTGAAAAATAAAACCGAGGGTGCGGTTTGGAGCGGTTTTGGGCGGTTTGGTGCGGTTTACGCTTTTTATCTAACTAAAAAGAAATATTTCAGGATATTTGCATAAAAGTGTCATTTTTTAAACATTACCTAACTAAACCTAATAATAATATTTCACATAGATAAAAGTTATGCTTAACAAAAATTATTTATACACAAACTACATAACATAATCAAAGCTTCGCAAAAACTTAAAATATTGGACTAAGTCGTTGTACTAAACAGTCCATACATAATAATGAAATAGTCTACAACTCTTAAACGAAAACAATACGAAAGTTGGTCTACAAGGCTAAAACAAAATAAGAGAAGTACAAATTTTTCGGTACTTTTAACTTACAAAATAACCTATTAATATATTAAAAGTTTAGCCAGATAATAAAATTCTTACACACAACTTCAACTTCAACAGTGAAGTGCATCGAAGATGATAGCCAATTAAACTCATACTTCTCTTCTTAAAAGCCTGTAAAGTAATATGGCAGATGGGTTTCTTTTTAGGGGAGAGTGAGAAGTGTGAGAAGTGGAGTTTCTATTAGGGTGAGAAATAAGGTTTTTGTTTTTTTGTTGAATGTCAATAGTTAATATTTAATATATATAATTAATATTTATAATATAAAAATAAAAATATAAAAAAAATGAAAAAGCTCGTGAGCCTTTTGAAAGCCTTAGAAGTCACGGACTCAATCTTTTAGAATGAAACTTGTTTCCTTGTTTTAATATTAATCATTTTTAGTTTCGTGATTAAGATGAATATGAATTCAGTTTTTTTAATATAATTTAATTTTTACCTATAATTTTTATTTTGAATTAATATAAAAATTTTAATGTTATCTACTGTCTCCGATTGAAGATGAAATTTAAATTTATTCTGTCTCTAAACTCACCTCAAATTTATAAGGTTGAGACGAGATATGTGTTATACGTGCATTATAAGTTATCGAGAAATTATCTCTATCAAATTATAATTCAATTAGAACATATCATCCCTAACACAAGATTCAAAAATCAATTGAATAACATTTTGAAGTACCTATTTTAATTTGTCTAAAGTTCAAAAAGATATTATATTTGTAGTATATAAATTGATATATCTAAGATTTCCTTTATTTCCCCAAGTCTATGCTTCAAGAAAATATGGACACGCATCTTGGGTGAACACTTCAATAATTGTTATATACTTTTTATTGGTCCATATTAGATAAAAACTCATTCTATTTAATTATTTATTTATATCATACATTTAGGGTTTAGGGTTTAGAATTCATGGTTTAGGGGTTAGAGCTTAGGGTTTAGGGTTTAGGGTTTAGGGCTTAAGGTATCAATCTATAGAGGTGTTTATCAGTTCGGTTCATGTTATTTGATATATCTAATCTAGTATTATAACTTTAATCCTAATTCAAAATGAATAATTAGTTATAGGAAATGAAATTTAATTCTCAATATCAATTTCAATATGATCATTAAACAACAAATTCATAATTTTCATGTAAAATAATAAATAAATGTATAGAAAATAAAAATAAATATGTATATAAATATACATATGTATAAATATATATATATATATATATAAAATAATGGCGGTTTTGTGGTTCGGTTTGGTGCGGTTTGGTCCAAAACCATCACCAAACCAACTTTGCGGTGCGGTTTTCGTTTAAAATCGAAACCACGGTTTGCGCAACAATTTGACGAAAACGGTTTGGTGCGGTTCGGTGCGGGCAGTTTCAGAAAATTGTTGCCCAGTCCTAAAATTTAATACTATTAGGCATAGTTAAACACGTTAAGATTGGATGGAAATATGAGGTAGAATTATATAACTCAAAGTCTTCTTTATTCAACAAGAACAACAAAAAAAAAAAAACGTCAATTTTTCTTAAAAAAATAAAAATCAATGACTTCTTTTATGGTACAAAAATCTGTGTGAGACTATGCCAGACTGGGTGCATTGGAGCCGGTGTACTTAACACCATATATTTATGGTGGGGTGGGTGGTTTTTGCATGGGTATTGGGTGATGAAAACCACCCACCCCACCACAAATATATGGTGCTAAGTACATCGGCTCCAATGCACTCAGTCTGGCATAGAATTGCCCTAAAAATCTTTTGATTTTCTGCTGCTAAAACTCAAAACAGTGTGATGTACCGTGATGTACTTCTGTATTCACAATACGAGGCTAGAATTGAGTCAAAGTCTTGTTTATTCACCAACAAGGAAAAAAACAAGTCAAGTCTTTTGAAACAAAAAATCAATGACGTATTTTATGGGGCATCATATCATCAAGGAGTACTACAAAAATCATTCACATTCTACTGGAGTACTACAAACTCAAAAAAAAGAAAAAAAAATATTTTTATACATACACTTGTGATATATTATTGCAACAACTATGAATATGATGATTGCCTTTCAACTTAAACAACATGTGTTCTTTCTTGTCATGTTGGTGATTGGAAGCATGATGCTACCGGCTCTTGCAACTTTTGAAATACAGGCATTGACAGAGAGAGACAAGCTCTTCTCAAGTTCAAAGAGGATCTAGGCGATGTTAAAGGTGTGCTCTCATCCTGGGAGAGTGACCAAGATTGCTGCAAATGGAGAGAAATCCGCTGTGATATTGAAGCAAATCATGTTACCGCTCTGGATTTCTCAAGATTGATAGATTCAGCCAGGCGGGCCACGTTCACTGGTAATATTAGCTCATGATTGCTCGAATTGGAGCATTTAAACCATCTGGACCTTAGCTTTGTTCTTAACTCCACGACCAAATTCCCAGACTTCATAGGTCATTTGAGCCGATTAAAATATCTCGACCTTTCTGGTGATGGTGTTTTTGTGGGAGCTATACCACAACAGCTAGGTAATCTTTCCAAGCTGCAACATCTTGACCTACGTGGTTCATATGATGTATATAGCACAAACCTTGATTGGCTTTATACGCTTCATTCACTTGAGTATCTTGACTTGACTTCTGTTAACCTTAGCCGAGTAACCAATTGGCTCCCAGCATTAGCAAAAATACCTTCGCTACGAGAATTGCACTTGAGAGATTGTGACCTCCCTGAAATCCTCCTTTCCACGATGATGAATTTCTCATCTCTTTCTGTTCTCGATCTTTCTTTTAATCATCTGAGTCCTCATTCCATATATTCTTGGATATTCAACTTGAGCAGTAGCATTAGTTATGTTGACCTCTCTAGCAACTCTTTGCAAGGTCCCATTCCTGATGCTTTCAGGAACATCCCATCCCTCTCATATCTCGATATGTCTTTTAATCAAATTGAAGGTGGAATTCCTAGATTCTTTGGCAACTTAAGCTTATTACAAACTCTAAACCTGACTCATAATAATCTATATGGATCAATCCCTGAAGATATTGGAAATCTTTTCAATCTTAACCTTCTGGATATGTCCCATAACCAACTCAGTGGGACATTACCAGAAAGTATTGGACGCTTTTCTAATCTTGAGTTTTTGTATCTTGGCTTCAATCACTTGGAAGGCATAATCTCGGAAGTGCATCTGTTTAATCTTTCTCTGCTGCGGGAGATGGACTTGTGTTTTAACTCATTTCAATTCAAAATCAGTTCTGGTTTCGTTCCTCCTTTTCAACTGGAATCTATACTACTGGCGAATTGCACACAAGGGCCGCAATTCCCAGAATGGCTTAGAACTCAACACAACTTTTCGGACATTGATATTTCCAGAGCTCAAATATCAGACACCATTCCTGCTTGGTTTTGGGACCTGTCTTCTACTACACTTGTACTCTTAAACTTTTCATACAACCAAATATATGGTGTCCTACTTGATTTAACATCAAAAATTTCCGGTTCTTCTGTAGTGGACTTGAGCTCTAATAATTTGGAAGGTCCATTACCACTTTTGCCCTCCAGTATTCTGACATTGCATCTTTTCCAAAATAGTTTCTCGGGATCACTTGAGTCATTGTGCAATAGTGGAGATTTTTCTTATCTAGATGTCTCAGATAACTTCCTAACTGGGGAGGTTCCTAATTGTTTCCAACATATAGGATCGTCTTTTAAAATACTGAATTTGGCAAATAATAACTTGTCAGGAAGTATATTTCCAGTCGGCCCACAATGTTATTTAGAGTCGTTGAACTTACGAAACAACAATTTTGATGGAGAATTTCCACAATCGCTTAGAAGTTGCAGGGGTTTGCGGGTGATTGATCTCGGAAAAAATAAGTTGTCTGGTAGTGTACCAGCATGGATAGGAGATAACTGGCCAAGCTTGGTTGTTCTAAGCCTGAGATCCAATGAGTTATATGGTGAAATACCTTCAAGCATATGCCACATGACAGAGCTGTTGGGTGGGTCCCCCTCATGTGGGGCCCACATAAGAAAAAGAAAAAAAAAAAAGGTCATGCATGACATCAAGTGATGTCATGCATGACATATAAAAGTTGAAAATTGCATGCATTCTCTCCTATAAATAGAGGCACATCTTGCCCATTTTAAACACACCATCAACAAGAGCTAGAGAGAGAAATAGAGAGAAAGAGAGAAAAAATAAGAGGGAAAAATTGGGAGAAGAAAAATAAGATTGAGAGAGTGTTCTATTTTTCTTCTACAATTCCAAGTTTCTAAACTTGATGTATTTGTAATCCAAGGGATATTCTCTTGAATATTTTGTGTATCCCCTAATTAGTTTAGGGAGAAATTGTGTAAGCCCATTATTGTTATAGTGGAGGTTTTTGACTTCGGTCCCGTGGTTTTTTCCCGATTTGGGTTTTCCACGTAAAACTCTTGTCTCGTTTATTTTATTTCTTTCTATCGTACTAGCGTTGGTGTGGTCCCATTTTTATCCAGTTAGTGGGAAAAAGAATTATATCGCTTCCGCATTGCGCCGGTGTCATTGTCATTTTGGCACTCTTTCCCAACAAGTGGTATCAGAGCCCGGGTATTCTGAGTATGCTCTATGGTCGCAGTTTAATCTGATCTTCCACATCAGAAAAGTTTTTCCGGGCTATTTGGCTTTCGCATTTGAGAGCCACGTTCATATTTGAGGTAACGGATTAAAAATGGAGGAGTCATCATCTATTGGTGGGATGTTCAAACTGAACGGATCGAACTACTCAATCTGGAAACCGAGTATGTTAGATCTTCTCTATTGCAATGATTTGTACTTGCCCTTGCAGGGAGATAAATCTAAACCAAACGATATGAGTGCAGATGAGTGGACCATCTTGCACAGAAAGACGGTCGGGTTTATTCGACGTTTTCTCGAGCACAGTATCTTCCATCACTTTGCAAATGAGGAAAAGGCTGATGTTCTATGGAAAAATATAGAGGCTATGTTTGAGAGGAAAAATGCCTTAAACAAAGCTTCTGTTATCAGAAAAATTGTCCGGCTTCGGTACAAAGAGGGTGCCAGCATGACGGAGCATCTTAATGCTTACCAGGGCTTAATAAATCAATCCATCAACATGAAGATACCTCTTGGTGATGAAGTAATTGCTTTATTATTGCTCAGCTCATTACCGGATAGTTGGGATACCCTCGTGGTGTCAGTCAGCAACTCAGCTCCCAATGGAGATTTGACCTTGCAAGTGGTCAAAAATTGCCTTCTAAACGAAGAGTCCAGAAGAAAGGAGCAGGCGTTCAGTACCGAGCAAAATGCTTTGGTGACTGAAAATTTTGACAGACGAGGAAGAAACAAAAATAGAGGTCCTCAGCACCAGAGAGAGAAATCCAGGGGGAAGTCCAAGTTCAAAGGAGATTTCAAATGCCATTATTGTGGTGGTCCAAACCACTACGAAAGAGACTGCAGAAAGAAGAAAAGGGATCAAAAGAATGGAAATAATGAAAACAAGAAAGATGACAAAGACACCACAGCTGTGGCAACTGATGGTGATGTTGTCATTATCTGTGATGATGCATGTGTCAGTTCATCATGCCAAGAAACAGATTGGATCATTGATTCAGGAGCCTCATATCATATCACCCCACATAGGGATATGTTCACATCATACACGAGTGGTAACTTTGGCAGAGTCAGAATGGCCAATCATGGTGTGACAGAGGTTATCGGCATGGGGAACATTAACTTGGAAACTGACACAGGGTGCCGACTCATTCTGAGAGACGTCAGACATATTCCTGACATTCGGCTCAACATTATTTCCACTGGCAAGCTAGATGATGACGGCTATGTCAGTCACTTTGGTGAAGGAAAATGGAAGCTCACCAAAGGTTCTCTGATTACTGCAAAAGGTAAGAAAAAGAACTCACTCTACCTGATGCAAGCAAAATTATCCAATGGAGAGGTGAATGCAGCAGTCAATAATTCCTCCATTGAGCTATGGCATAAGAGGCTTGGTCACTTGAGCCAAAAAGGCATGCAACTTTTGGCTAAGAAGAAACTCCTACCTGATGTCAATGGGATAGAGCTACAAACTTGTGTTGATTGTTTAGCAGGAAAACAACACAGAGTTGCGTTCAAGAGCTTTTATCCGTCCAGAAAATCACTTCCTCTGGACTTGGTGCATACTGATGTATGCTATATGAAAGACAAAACACTTGGTGGTGCAGTGTACTTTGTCACATTCATTGATGATTTCTCTAGAAAGGTCTGGTGTTTTGCTTTGAAATCTAAAGACCAAGTTATAACAGTCTTTAAGCATTTTCAAACAAAAGTTGAAAGAGAAACCGGAAGGAAGCTGAAGTGTATTCGTTCAGACAACGGTGGCGAATACCAGGGTCCATTTGAACAGCATTGTCGTGACCATGGTATCAGGCTTGAGAAGAGCGTTCCAAAAACTCCACAACACAATGGTGTAGCGGAGAGGATGAACAGGACAATTTGTGAGCGGATCAAATGTATGTTATCACACTCAAAATTGCCCAAATCCTTTTGGGGTGAAGCAATGAGGACTGTAGTTGACTTGATCAACCTTTCTCCATCAGCTCCTTTGGATGGTGACATTCCAGACAGAGTTTGGTCGGGGAAAGACGTTTCCTACAAACACTTGAGAGTGTTTGGCTGCAGGGCGTTTGTTCATATTCCAAGAGATGAGAGATCCAAGCTTGATGATAAAACCAAACCATGTACCTTCTTGGGCTATGGCCATGAAGAGTTTGGTTACAGACTTTGGGACCCGGTGAACAGGAAAGTTATCAGAAGCAGAGATGTTGTGTTTCTTGAGGAACAAACATCTGATGATACAAAACAGAGCGAGAGGAGAGAATCTTTTCAGGAAGTTCCTGATGACTTAGATCCAGTTCCTTCACGTACAACTTGGGATCACGGGGGAGATGTACAGGACGAGCAGAATGATATAACTGATGATGAGCCAGTTGATGATCAGGTGCCACCTATACAGACTGATGATCCAGTTCCGCTACCAGAGGCGACGGTTAGAAGGTCAACCAGACAAACACGTCCTTCGACCAGATATAATCCAGATGAGTATGTGATGCTTACTGATGGGGGAGAACCAGAGAGTTACCCAGAAGCCATATCACATGATCAGAGAGATATGTGGATGGAGGCTATGAAAGAGGAGATGAAATCCTTACAAGAAAATCACACCTATGACTTGGTGAAGCTGCCTAAAGGCAAGAGAACACTAAAAAATAAGTGGGTGTACAAGTTGAAGAATGTGGAACATAGCTCACAACCCAGATATAAAGCAAGGCTGGTTGTGAAGGGTTTCAATCAGAAAAAGGGTGTTGATTTTGAAGAAATTTTCTCACCAGTGGTGAAGATGTCTTCGATCAGAGTTGTTCTTGGGATAGCTGCCAGTCTCAATTTGGAGATTGAACAACTTGATGTGAAAACTGCATTTCTTCATGGAGATCTAGATGAAGAAATCTACATGGAGCAGCCGGAAGGGTTCAGAGTCAATGGAAAAGAAAACCTTGTGTGCAGGTTGAAGAAAAGCTTGTACGGTCTGAAGCAAGCTCCCAGACAGTGGTACAAGAAATTTGACTCGTTCATGACAGACCATGACTACACGAGGACCAACTCAGATCACTGCGTATTCTTTAAGAAATTCTCAGATGGAGATTTTATAATTCTACTGTTATACGTTGATGACATGCTGATTGTAGGTCATGATGCCAGCAAGATTGAGAAGCTGAAGAAAGAACTTGGAAAGTCTTTTGCGATGAAAGACTTGGGCCCGGCTAAGCAGATCCTTGGAATGAAAATCTCTAGGGATAGAGCTGACAAGAAGCTCTGGTTATCTCAAGAACAATACATTGAGAAAGTTCTTGAAAGATTCAACATGAGTAAATCAAAAGTGGTTAGTACTCCACTTGCGGGTCATTTCAAACTCAGCTCCGCACAATGCCCCACAAGTGAGGAAGATAAACAAGATATGAATAAGATACCATATGCTTCTGCAGTTGGCAGTTTGATGTATGCTATGGTATGTACTAGACCCGATATTGCTCATGCAGTTGGCGTAGTTAGTCGCTATCTATCTAACCCTGGCAAGGATCACTGGGAAGCAATGAAATGTATAATGCGGTATCTGAGAGGCACTTCGAGACTATGTCTAAGGTTTGGTGATGGTCAAACTATTTTAGAGGGGTACACAGATGCAGACATGGCTGGAGACATTGATTCCAGGAAGTCCACGTCCGGATACATGATTACCTTTGCAGGGGGAGCTATTTCTTGGCAGTCAAAACTTCAAAAATGCGTGGCATTATCCACAACAGAGGCCGAGTACATTGCTGTGACTGAAGCATGTAAAAAGGTGTTGTGGTGAAAGAAGTTTCTAGAAGAGTTGGACTTGAAGCAGGAAAAGTACAGGCTCTATTGTGACAGTCAGAGCGCGATTCACTTGAGTAAAAATTCAACTTTCCACTCAAGGTCCAAACACATAGATGTGAGATACCATTGGATCCGGGATGTTCTTGAAGAAAAGCTGATGCAGCTTGATAAAGTGCATACGGATGATAATGGGGCAGATATGCTCACAAAGTCTTTGCCAAGGGAAAAGCTTGAAGTCTGTAAAAGCGAAGCAGGCTTGGTTGTGCCCCCCACATGAGTTGGAGGGGGAGAATTGTTGGGTGGGTCCCCCTCATGTGGGGCCCACATAAGAAAAAGAAAAAAAAAGAGGTCATGCATGACATCAAGTGATGTCATGCATGACATATAAAAGTTGAAAATTGCATGCATTCTCTCCTATAAATAGAGGCACATCTTGCCCATTTTAAACACACCATCAACGAGAGCTAGAGAGAGAATTAGAGAGAAAGAGAGAAAAAATAAGAGGGAAAAATTGGGAGAAGAAAAATAAGATTGAGAGAGTGTTCTATTTTTCTTCTACAATTCCAAGTTTCTAAACTTGATGTATTTGTAATCCAAGGGATATTCTCTTGAAGATTTTGTGTATCCCCTAATTAGTTTAGGGAGAAATTGTGTAAGCCCATTATTGTTATAGTGGAGGTTTTTGACTTCGGTCCCGTGGTTTTTTCCCGATTTGGGTTTTCCATGTAAAACTCTTGTCTCGTTTATTTTATTTCTTTCTATCGTACTAGCGTTGGTGTGGTCCCATTTTTATCCAGTTAGTGGGAAAAAGAATTATATCGCTTCCGCATTGCGCCGGTGTCATTGTCATTTTGGCACTCGTTCCCAACAATGACAAAATGACAATGACACCGGCGCAATGCGGAAGCGATATAATTCTTTTTCCCACTAACTGGATAAAAATGGGACCACACCAACGCTAGTACGATAGAAAGAAATAAAATAAACGAGACAAGAGTTTTACGTGGAAAACCCAAATCGGGAAAAAACCACGGGACCGAAGTCAAAAACCTCCACTATAACAATAATGGGCTTACACAATTTCTCCCTAAACTAATTAGGGGATACACAAAATCTTCAAGAGAATATCCCTTAGATTACAAATACATCAAGTTTAGAAACTTGGAATTGTAGAAGAAAAATAGAACACTCTCTCAATCTTATTTTTCTTCTCCCAATTTTTCCCTCTTATTTTTTCTCTCTTTCTCTCTATTTCTCTCTCAAGCTCTCGTTGATGGTGTGTTTAAAATGGGCAAGATGTGCCTCTATTTATAGGAGAGAATGCATGCAATTTTCAACTTTTATATGTCATGCATGACATCACTTGATGTCATGCATGACCTCTTTTTTTTTTCTTTTTCTTATGTGGGCCCCACATGAGGGGGACCCACCCAACAATTCTCCCCCTCCAACTCATGTGGGGGGCACAACCAAGCCTGCTTCGCTTTTACAGACTTCAAGCTTTTCCCTTGGCAAAGACTTTGTGAGCATATCTGCTCCATTATCATCCCTATGCACTTTATCAAGCTGCATCAGCTTTTCTTCAAGAACATCCCAGATCCAATGGTATCTCACATCTATGTGTTTGGACCTTGAGTGGAAAGTTGAATTTTTACTCAAGTGAATCGCGCTCTGACTGTCACAGTAGAGCCTGTACTTTTCCTGCTTCAAGTCCAACTCCTCTAGAAACTTCTTTAACCACAACACCTTTTTACATGCTTCAGTCACAGCAATGTACTCGGCCTCTGTTGTGGATAATGCCACGCATTTTTGAAGTTTTGACTGCCAAGAAATAGCTCCCCCTGCAAAGGTAATCATGTATCCGGACGTGGACTTCCTGGAATCAATGTCTCCAGCCATGTTTGCATCTGTGTACCCCTCTAAAATAGTTTGACCATCACCAAACCTTAGACATAGTCTCGAAGTGCCTCTCAGATACCGCATTATCCATTTCACTGCTTCCCAGTGATCCTTGCCAGGGTTAGATAGATAGCGACTAACTACGCCAACTGCATGAGCAATATCGGGTCTAGTACATACCATAGCATACATCAAACTGCCAACTGGAGAAGCATATGGTATCTTATTCATATCTTGTTTATCTTCCTCACTTGTGGGGCATTGTGCGGAGCTGAGTTTGAAATGACCCGCAAGTGGAGTACTAACCGCTTTTGATTTACTCATGTTGAATCTTTCAAGAACTTTCTCAATGTATTGTTCTTGAGATAACCAGAGCTTCTTGTCAGCTCTATCCCTAGAGATCTTCATTCCAAGGATCTGCTTAGCCGGGCCCAAGTCTTTCATCGCAAAAGACTTTCCAAGTTCTTTCTTCAGCTTCTCAATCTTGCTGGCATCATGACCTACAATCAGCATGTCATCAACGTATAACAGTAGAATTATAAAATCTCCATCTGAGAATTTCTTAAAGAATACGCAGTGATCTGAGTTGGTCCTCGTGTAGTCATGGTCTGTCATGAACGAGTCAAATTTCTTGTACCACTGTCTGGGAGCTTGCTTCAGACCGTACAAGCTTTTCTTCAACCTGCACACAAAGTTTTCTTTTCCATTGACTCTGAACCCTTCCGGCTGCTCCATGTAGATTTCTTCATCTAGATCTCCATAAAGAAATGCAGTTTTCACATCAAGTTGTTCAATCTCCAAATTGAGACTGGCAACTATCCCAAGAACAACTCTGATCGAAGACATCTTCACCACTGGTGAGAAAATTTCTTCAAAATCAACACCCTTTTTCTGATTGAAACCCTTCACAACCAGCCTTGCTTTATATCTGGGTTGTGAGCTATGTTCCACATTCTTCAACTTGTACACCCACTTGTTTTTGAGTGTTCTCTTGCCTTTAGGCAGCTTCACCAAGTCATAGGTGTGATTTTCTTGTAAGGATTTCATCTCCTCTTTCATGGCCTCCATCCACATATCTCTTTGATCATGTGATATGGCCTCTGGGTAACTCTCTGGTTCTCCCCCATCAGTGAGCATCACATACTCATCTGGATTATATCTGGTCGAAGGACGTGTTTTTCTGGTTGACCTTCTAACCGTCGCCTCTGGTGGCGGAACTGGATCATCAGTCTGTATAGGTGGCACTTGATCATCAACTGGCTCATCATCAGTTATATCATTTTGCTCATCCTGTACATCTCCCCCGTGATCCTGAGTTATACGTGAAGGAACTGGATCTAAGTCATCAGGAACTTCCTGAGAAGATTCTCTCCTTTCGCTCTGTTTTGTATCATCAGATGTTTGTTCCTCAAGAAACACAACATCTCTGCTTCTGATAACTTTCCTGTTCATCGGGTCCCAAAGTCTGTAACCAAACTCTTCATGGCCATAGCCCAAGAAGGTACATGGTTTGGTTTTATCATCAAGCTTGGATCTCTCATCTCTTGGAATATGAACAAACGCCCTGCAGCCAAACACTCTCAAGTGTTTGTAGGAAACGTCTTTCCACGACCAAACTCTGTCTGGAATGTCACCATCCAAAGGAGCTGATGGAGAAAGGTTGATCAAGTCAACTGCAGTCCTCATTGCTTCACCCCAAAAGGATTTGGGCAATTTTGAGTGTGATAACATACATTTGATCCGCTCACAAATTGTCCTGTTCATCCTCTCCGCTACACCATTGTGTTGTGGAGTTTTTGGAACGCTCTTCTCAAGCCTGATACCATGGTCACGACAATGCTGTTCAAATGGACCCTGGTATTCGCCACCGTTGTCTGAACGAATACACTTCAGCTTCCTTCCGGTTTCTCTTTCAACTTTTGTTTGAAAATGCTTAAAGACTGTTATAACTTGGTCTTTAGATTTCAAAGCAAAACACCAGACCTTTCTTGAGAAATCATCAATGAATGTGACAAAATACACTGCACCATCAAGTGTTTTCTCTTTCATATAGCATACATCAGTATGCACCAAGTCCACCAAGTCCAGAGGATGTGATTTTCTGGACGGATAAAAGCTCTTGAACGCAACTCTGTGTTGTTTTCCTGCTAAACAATCAACACAAGTTTGTAGCTCTATCCCATTGACGTCAGGTAGGAGTTTCTTCTTAGCCAAAAGTTGCATGCCTTTTTGGCTCAAGTGTCCAAGCCTCTTATGCCATAGCTCAATGGAGGAACTATTGACTGCATTCACCTCTCCATTGGATAACTTTGCTTGCATCAGGTAGAGTGAGTTCTTTTTCTTACCCTTTGCAGTAATCAGAGAACCTTTGGTGAGCTTCCATTTTACTTCACCAAAGTTACTGACATAACCGTCATCATCTAGCTTGCCAGTGGAAATAATGTTGAGCCGAATGTCAGGAATATGTCTGACGTCTCTCAGAATGAGTCGGCACCCTGTGTCAGTTTCCAAGTTAATGTTCCCCATGCCGATAACCTCTGTCACACCATGATTGGCCATTCTGACTCTGCCAAAGTTACCACTCGTGTACGATGTGAACATATCCCTATGTGGGGTGATATGATATGAGGCTCCTGAATCAATGATCCAATCTGTTTCTTGGCATGATGAACTGACACATGCATCATCACAGATAATGACAACATCACCATCAGTTGCCACAGCTGTGGTGTCCTTGTCATCTTTCTTGTTTTCATTATTTCCATGCTTTTGATCTCTTTTCTTCTTTCTGCAGTCTCTTTCGTAGTGGTTTGGACCACCACAGTAATGGCATTTGAAATCTCCTTTGAACTTGGACTTCCCCCTGGATTTGTCTCTCTGGTGCTGAGGACCTCTATTTTTGTTTCTTCCTCGTCTGTCAGAATTTTCAGTCACCAAGGCATTTTGCTCGGTACTAAACGCCTGCTCCTTTCTTCTAGACTCTTCGTTTAGAAGGCAATCTTTGACCACTTGCAAGGTCAAATCTCCATTGGGATCTGAGTTGCTGACTGACACCACGAGGGTATCCCAACTATCCGTTAATGAGCTGAGCAATAATAAAGCAATTACTTCATCACCAAGAGGTATCTTCATGTTGATGGATTGATTTATTAAGCCCTGGTAAGCATTAAGATGCTCCGTCATGCTGGCGCCCTCTTTGTACCGAAGCCGGACAATTTTTCTGATAACAGAAGCTTTGTTTAAGGCATTTTTCCTCTCAAACATAGCCTCTATATTTTTCCATAGAACATCGGCCTTTTCCTCATTTGCAAAGTGATGGAAGATACTGTGTTCGAGAAAACGTCGGATAAACCCGACCGTCTTTCTGTGCAAGATGGTCCACTCATCTGCACTCATATCATTTGGTTTAGATTTATCTCCCTGCAAGGGTAAGTACAAATCCTTGCAATAGAGAAGATCTAACATACTCGGTTTCCAGATTGAGTAGTTCGATCCGTTCAGTTTGAACATCCCACCAATAGATGATGACTCCTCCATTTTTAATCTGTTACCTCAAAAATCAACGTGGTCTCCAAATGCGAAAGCCAAATAGCCCGGCAAAACTTTTTTGATGTGGAAGATCAGATTAAACTGCGACCACAGAGCATACTTAGAATACCCGAGCTCTGATACCACTTGTTGGGAAAGAGTGCCAAAATAAATGACACCGGCGTAACGCGGAAGCGATATAATTCTTTTCCCCACTAACTGGATAAAAATGAGACCACACCAATGATAGTACGATAGAAAGAAATAGAATAAACGAGACAAGAGTTTTTACGTGGAAAACCCAAATCGGGAAAAAACCACGGGACCGAAGTCAAAAACCTCCACTATAACAATAATGGGCTTACACAATTTCTCCCTAAACTAATTAGGGGATACACAAAATCTTCAAGAGAATATCCCTTGGATTACAAATACATCAAGTTTAGAAACTTGGAATTGTAGAAGAAAAATAGAGCACTATCTCAATCTTATTTTTCTTCTCCCAATTTTTCCCTCTTATTTTTTCTCTCTTTCTCTCTATTTCTCTCTCTAGCTCTCGTTGATGGTGTGTTTTAGAATGAGAGAAAGGGTTGGTATTTATAGGTAAGTTTGCATGGCAATTGAGTAAATTGCCATGCAACTTGTCGTCCAAACCAGGGGGTATGCAAATGGTTTTGCTTTCTTTTAATTCAAAGAAAATGGCTGTCCATTTATTCAACAAAAACAGCCACCCCCTATTCTATTTTTCAACAATATACGATATTATATATATATACACATATGGCCACCCACATGGGTGGGACCCAACAGATTCAAATGATTAATTACTAACAACCCCCACACATTTACAAGTCCGACTTTCAATGATTATGATTCTATTAAGACTCAAAATCTTAAAACCCTTAATAAGAACCCGTTTTTTCCCCTCTATCTAGAGCATTAGAAAAAAATAAAATGTTACCCTTTTGGAAGTGGGGCTTCGGAGCTTTGGAATTGTGCCAACATATCCTGTGAGTCCAAAATAAGGTATAACATAGGATGCAAGAAGATAATTGATGTCATTGGCATAAGGATCAAACGGAGGCACTAAAGGCATTTCAAATGCATTATTCATCATCGTTGCAAATGCTACTGCACTTAGATCCATTTGGGGTCGTGGAAACCCTTTAACGCTACTTTGTATTGCCCTATACAAAAATCACATGCACTTCTTTACTTAGTTGTATAATATTTTACTAAATCAAGGTGAAAGAGAAGGGTAAAATAGTCATTCTAGTCACTCTCGAGGCTGACATGTATGGAAAAATCATCGTCCTCCATATAATTGTCAGAGCCTTAAGATACGATTCATGAAAATAAGTAAAAACCTCAGATGTCCGAATTCTTGAAATGCAAACTGCGCAACGATATCTCTTACAAGTGGGCTTAGGTTAGATTTCATAACTCCGATGGGTGGTGGGCTGCCCATCGTGAGCTTGGGCTAAAGACTATCCAAGCCACGACTGAAAGCACCCCATGAGAAAAAGTCAGCTTCCAAGTACTCCAAATTCAACGGAAATTCCAATTGATCGATATCAGATTTTAAATGGTATGTTTACCGATTCGTTGCTACCCGCCGTGGAGGAGGAGGAGGAGGACTATGATTAATGCGGTGGTTGGAGTTGTGGATTAGGTCTTATATCTTAGATCTATTGACTAAAATGCCCATATCATCATTAAATTAAATAAGACATAATCTACACCATTGGATTAAATATGAATTTAAAGTTTTCTGTATCAATCGTAACTTTCTGTGCGCTAAAATTGGAAGGAATAATTAAAAGGAAAGAGGAATCTGTTATTGCGTATAACAAGAGATTTAATTTTGATCCTGCATATTATTTGCATGAGTTTGTTAGATCTATTGACTAAAATGCCCCTATCATCATTAAATTAAAGATTAAAACCGAAATAATGGCTTTAATTATGAACATTGGGATCAAATGGTTTAAATGGTCTAGATTGGGTCTTATATCTTATTTAAAATATAGGGATGTATTCGATCCATACCCTATATATATATATATATATGAAATACTTTGGTTTCCGCGTGAAAGGAATTAGAATAATAATAATAAAGAAATAAAAAAAGAAAGGGAATTATAATAGGACAAATACGGTTTGGTGTATAATATACTTTGGTTTCTCGCATTTATGCGCGTGACAGGGAATTAGTAAAGACAAATACGGGTTTGGTGTATATTATAGGGAAAATTTTATTTCAAATGCAGTCTCTAAACTACCATATTTTTATTAAGAGGATGTTTAGCTAAGCTTATAAGCTCCGATCCTCTAAATATTTTATAAGATGTTTTAGAGCTTATAAGCTTTATAAATTTGTTTCATAACTTTTTTTAAAAATAACTTATATGACCAAAAAATAAGGGTTGTGTTTGCTTTTGTTTTCAAACACATTTTGACCAAAAATTTTGGCCAAAACTTGTTTGCTTTCTGTTTTTTTGACCAAAAAGGACTTTTTTGGTCAAAAAATTTGTCAGCTATTGTCTCCCTATTTGTGTCTACTTTAGGGTGCCTACTAATTACATCAACTACAATATATATATATATATATAACCATAATATTATAATCATTTAAAACTTATATTATATTATATTTTTCAATCATTAACTAATTATAAACACAACTTTTCAGACAAAAACTTGCATGATTTGACTGCTACAGTAGCTTTTGTCTCTTCTAAAAATAAAATCAAACACAAACCAAACACATTTTCATCAAAATACACAACTCCCAATAATCTTTTTCACCAAAATTTTCACCAAAAAAAACCCCAAAATAAAACAAACACAGCCGATATCTTTGAGAAAAAAAAAGTAAAATACAATATGAACGTCAGTTTAGGTAATAAAATCTCGAAAAAATAGTGTTTATTCAATTAAATATATATTAACATTAGTATCGTTTAACTAGGACTGTTAAGTGAGCAAGGTCTGCCAGACAACTCAGCCAGCTTATATATGAGTTGTGCTTTTAAGCCAGACAACAAAGTACGCTTATATATGAGTCGTGCTTAATCAAAAGATTGTGTTTTATTATATATAGGCTTCACACATTACATTAAACTTCTCATAATTTCTATTTCATAAAAAGAAAACTTTATTATGTTTATATAGTGGATGTTTATTCATGTATACTAAAGATAAACGATTGTGAGCAATTGAAATTAATAATAATAAAAGAGTTCCAATCTTCTCTGAAACCACGTATGTACTGTATCATTCTTGCAAGCCTGCAAGCCAAAAATAATTGAAAGCACCAAAAGCAGAAAACTCATTCATCCAGAGAAGAGCACAGCTTAATGCTATAAACAATTTTTTTACTAAGCCAAACATGTATCAGCTTATCCAGCCAAACCTTTTACTTCTAAGTACCCGGAGCACATTTCTTCATCATATATATTAAGAAGAGTGGGATCGTGTTCATTCCTCTCGAGTAAACTATGCAACAATTCGAGTGTCGATGGATCAGGGGAGAACCCTCTGTCGACCATTAAGGCACTTATTGCCTCGTCAAATTCACTACTCTTGAGAATTCCTCTAAAATAACATTATAAGTACATCGATT
Organism: Buddleja alternifolia; assembly: GCA_019426215.1. NCBI lineage: Eukaryota > Viridiplantae > Streptophyta > Magnoliopsida > Lamiales > Scrophulariaceae > Buddleja > Buddleja alternifolia. The sequence continues at coordinate 40,753 of WHWC01000194.1, forward strand.
TGGGAAGCATCTTCCACGTTCCATCTTCAAAAGAAAATCTCTAGCTTCGTCTAGTAGCCCTTGTGACAATAACCATTTATTATTGTATTGTTTGTTATAACATTAGGTTCTAATACTTTAGAAGGGAGATCAGCAAGAAGGGCTCGTGCACTATCAAGTTTTTTAGCTTTGCACAATCCATATATGACAATACTATAGTAATTTATATGAAGACATAATAATCCCTTTCTCTCTATCTCGTCTAACAATGATAATGGTTGTTCCACAAGCCCATAACCACATAAACCATCCAACATAATACAGTAAGTAAAAAAAATCGGGTTTTAGGTCAGCAGCTTGCATCTCATAAAAAATCTGCAGTGTAGTAGAACATTTACGCAGACGAAACAGCCCTTGCAATACGGTGGTAAATGTGGCAACATTAGGCTCCAACCCTTTAAGAAGGCATCTCACGGAAGAGATGCATGGCTTCATCTATTTTCATCTTTTTGAAGTATCCATTGATTAAAATGTTAAAGCTGACAGCATCAGGAGCAATGCCTACCAGGCAAAGAATTGAAAATCTTTCTTGCTTCGACCACTCGGCCTTGTAAACAATATCCATCCATCAATGCATTGTATGTCAATACATTAGGAACTTGATTTTTCTGAATCATGATGTTGACTACATCTCGTGCCTTATCTACCAAACCCTCCTTACAAAAAGCATCAATCACAGTACTGAATGTTATAACATTAGGATATATGTTGCAATCTATCATCTCCTTCCACAATGCTTTAACTTCTTTCCATCGACTCAAAGTGGATAAGCCATGAATCAAGACACTGTAGGTGACAACAGTGCGGTTGATGCCTTTTTTGGGCATTTCATCAAAAAACTTCATTGCAGAGTCTACCATTCTATCCTTGCATAAACTGTCGATAACCATGTTGTACGAATGGGCGTTAGGCCTACAACTACTCCCCTTTTCCATTACTCTGAGCAGCTGAATAGCCAATGCAATAGGCCTACAACTGTCGATAACACCCGTCTTGCAAAGTCCATCCACCACAACTCCGAATATAATATGTTATTCATTTAGCACAGCTCTTATCTCGCTATTTTCCTGAAAAGTTGTTGAGCCTCGACAATCCTATTTTCGCGAAACAAGCCCTTTAATAAACTGCTGAATGTAGCTTCATGCACTACCACAAAAAAGTCCTATTACAGCGCACCTATGACAGCGGTTTTGAAAACTGCTGTAATAGGGGGCACTCGGTTCGGACCTATGACAGCGGTTCAAGCCGAACCGCTGTCATAGGTGTCAAAAAAAATAAAATAAAAAAAATTGAACTTTTGGCAGCGGTTCGGCCAAACCGCTGCCATAAGTGAACTTTTGGCAGCGGTTCGCCCGAACCGCTGCCAAAAGTTCAAATTTTGGGCGGGTTTATTTCAAACCGGCCCCCCCTCTCTCTCACTCTCACTCTCACTCACTCTCTCTCTCTCTCTCTCTCTCTCAACTCTCTCACCACCGCCGCCGCCGCCCCTCTCGGTTTCTCTCTCTATTTTTAGATCTACTTCTCTCTCTCTCGGTTTCTCTCTCGATTTCTAGATCTAGTTCTCTCTCTCTCGGTTTCTCTCGGTATAGGACCGCCGACGCCCACCTCCACCTCTGCCGCCGCCGACGCCCACCTCCGCCGCCGCCGCCTTCTTCCATTTAGTTTTGGTATTTTTTTTTTAGATAAATATAAATATATATATATATATACACACACACACACATAGAGTATATATAGATGTATGTATATGTGGGTGTATGCATATATGTGTGGGTGTATGTATATTTGTGTATGTGTGGGTGTATTTATATTTGTGTATATGTGGGTGTATGTGTATTTGTGTATGTGTGTGTATGTATATTTGTGTATGAATATTTGTGTATGTATATATGTGGATGGGTGTATGTATATTTGTGTATATGTTCATGGGCGTATGCATTTATGTGTATATGTTAATGGGTGTATTTGTGTATGTGTGGGTGTGTGTATATTTGTGTATGTATATATGTGGATGGGTGTATGTATATTTGTGTATATGTTGATGGGTGTATGTATATTTGTGTATATGTTGATGGGTATACGTATATTTGTGTATGTGTGGGTGTACGTATATTTGTGTATTTATGAAAATATTTCTCGGTTGAAATTTTGCGGTGTTGGAATGACACGAAATTCACAAGGTCATAGAGAAACGGCATTTTGAACAAAACGCAAGCTTGCGCTCTCGTGATTTTAGCCATCCGAAATCGTTTAAGGCCTCAAATACGCGTTTTATTACAAAAATACGTATCTTTGTAATAAAATGCGTATTTGAGGCCTTAAACGATCTCGGATGGCTAAAATCACGAGAGCGCAAGACTTGCGTTTTGTTCAGAATGCCGTTTCTCTATGACCGTTCGAATTTCGTGTCATTCCGACATGGCAACATTATAAACGATAAAAAAAATTAAAAAAAAATAAATAAACCACCCTATGACAGCGGTTCAGCCGGAACCGCTGTCATAGGGTCCAATTTAATTTTTTTTTTTTTTTGAATAAATGATCCTATGACAGCGGTTCCGCCGAAACCGCTGTCATAGGGTCACCCTACTGCAGCGGTTTCTATAGAACCGCTGTCATATGGTGACCTATGACAGCGGTTCCAGAACCGCTGTCATATGGTTTTGACCTATGTCAGCGGTACCTATGACAGCGGTTCAAAACCACTGTAATAGGCCCAAAAAACCGTTGTTATAGGTCATTTCTGTAGTAGTGATGGGTGCAGCCCCGCTTGAAGAACGCACCCAATATGGAGAACCCAAAATTGAATTGATGAGAACTGCAATAACAGTTAATTACGATATTCATCGCATAGTTATCAATTGAAACTCCCAACTTGGGAAAGATATCCTTGAAAGGGGAAACTGCAACTGTGTACTTTTTGAGCTTCACAATGCGTGAAAGCAGATTATTACAAACGCGGCTACTAGGCAGAGGCTTCATTTTGATCATCATTACATACAGACTTAGTGCATGGTCCAACCCATTTACATTACCGAGCTCAATCCACGATTTCGTGCTATTAGCGACCAAATTTTTACTGAAAAATCGAAAATCCGACGTAAAATGAAGTGGATATTGAGAATAAATGGGAAAATCGGACGCAGCTGTTTGTCATGCGACTTCCAGGCAATACTTTTTTTTATTATTATTATTATTCTAGACGAACGCAGAGGCCCTATAAAACTCCTCAGGTAGATAAACTTGAGTCGATAGATTTTAATAATGAGCCACAAAGACCCTGTAAGACTCCTAGACTATAAGACGGAGAGAAAAGTTACCAGACTCCTCGGATTACAAGACTCAAAATAAGGAGAAAAGTATGAACTAATTTAAAGGGCAATCTTTACTAGAATTAGATATTTGGTGAACCCAAGTCAGATTTTTGGGCCTTACTTACGTTTGATTGAAGGACATGCCATCCAATTAAGATCTTTTTTTTTTTTTTCCTCAAGTTCCTTAAAATTATAGGAGAGACTTTATTATATTCCACCCATATTTCTATATTTTTTTTTGTAAAAACAATCAATATTTCACACCCAAAACCACGAAAAATATCGTATGAACTTTTTTTTCACAAAAAGATATCACATTTATGCTCTGTATGTTTATATTTTTTGAGAACATTTTTCATGATCCAAAAAAAAAAAATCCATTTTGTCACATGATCCTAATTATTTCCATTTTTTCAACAAAAAATAAAAAAATATCAACATTAGTGTTGTAACAATGAACCATCGAGTTATCACAGTTCAGATTGTACGATCAAATAATTATCTAGGGAAACTTCTAATACACCTCTAGATAAAAAAAAATTAAAATGAAATAAAGAGAGTATGAAGATAATTTCATATTCAAGAAATTCACTACCAATTTTTGACTCAATAAAATTCAACGTTGAGATTCTTAAAATATATTACTTAAACTTCTCTGAGCAATGAATTAATTTTTTCTGTTGATCCTCTTCATTTTTGTTTCTATGTTATTGTTTTAGGATTTGTCAACTTAATATAGCTTTTCAGTTATTTTCTTACGGCATATTCTCAAAAAGGGTGATACTTGCACTCCCGGGAAATATCAGCCACAAACAGTGTTAAAATATTTGTGGGGTCCATCAAAATATATACTACTGTGTCTAGGGCTGTAAACGAGCCGAGCTCGAGCCGAGCCTAATGAAATTTTCAAGCTCAAGCTCGAGCTCGATTATACTTTTTTGAGCTCGAGCTCGAGTTCAAACTTGACGAGCCTCATTTTCTAGGGCTCGAGTTCAAGCTCGAAGTAGATGAACCGAGCTTGAGCTCGAGCTTGAAGTAATAAATAATTTAATTTTTTTTTAGAAAATAAAATAAATTCTGCTTTTTAGCTTATAACAATAAGTTAATCATGTATAATATACACTATTCACATATACAATAAGTATTATTAAGATAAATAATAATTGAATACTTATATTCAATAAGTATTTAGAAAATAGAGGAGAGTGTCGTCAAAACATGATTTCATTAAATTATTTTATAAAAAAGTATATCATATCAACTAAATATGTAATCTTATAATTGTTGTTGTTATTATTTTGCACGATTTAAACAAAATAGAAAAAAAACTTAAATATTATTAAACTATGTTGTATATAAAATTGTAAGTATTATTTTTATGAAATACGAGTATTTTTAGACATATATTAAAATTAATAAAAAATAATAATAAAAGTCTACGAGTCTGCTCATGAACATATGAACAACTATAAGAGAGCTCGAGCTCGACTCACGAAAAAGCTCAAGCTCGAGCTGAGCTCCAGTTGAGCCAGCTCGGCTCACTTTACACTCCTAATTGTGTCAATATATTTTGTATGGTGGATAGGCTCCGGGAGTTGGACTCCCATGGCCACCAAGTATCATCCTCTCAAAAAGGATCAAGTTACTTAATTGTTAATAGTTATTATGCTGCAAATTGTTTTACTCGCATAAAAATAATTTAGCATTCAACATAAAAAAAAATTAAGTTATAATTTTCACAATTTATCAATTTGAAATATCTAAAATAAATATCAATAACTTTTAATTACAGGAAATGATAATGCAGGCTGAAACTCAGAAATATGTGTTGCACTTCTTATTGAAAAATAGATGTGCTGGATTTTTGGAATTAAAGATATTTCTCTTGAGTTTTTTTAATATAATTTATTTTCTATGGGAGTTTCAGCAATATAGGATTGGTAAAATTGCGAAGCCAAATATACAAGTAAAAGTGGTGCTATATATCGTCAGTTATTATTCACCGTCTTTTCACTTCTTTTAATTTTGATAAAAATTGAATGCAATCCACGCATTTGATTTGATCTTTGTAATTTATGGTTAACATAATAGACATTTTACCATATCTAGGATCAGTGAAAAAACGTTGAAAAATAAACGGTGGTACATAGTATTTTTCTATAAGTTATGACATAAGATCAACCACATAAACATAACAATATCACTCACCTATGTGCCCTCAATGCACCAAATTGGAAACTATTGTTCTAGTCATTTTCGAGGCGGTTCTAGTAATGACCCACCCAAACTAGAAATCGAAAATGCAGAGTTGGAATCGATGGACCCCACGAGACCGATCCGTTTCCTCGGATAGTGGGGTGGGGTGGGGTTGGGGGGCTTCCCTAACCTATTGACTGCCAAAATTGATATTCAATTCTCGAATTTATGCAAAGTGTAAAGTGTATGGATAGAGACTACGGCTATGTTTGGTTATGTTTTCAAGTCATATTTAGTCCAAAATTTCCGCCAAACAATATTTGTTTCACACAATATTTCATCAAAAATACACAACTTTTTTCATCCAAAAAAACATAATTATTATTTTTCATCTTTATCTCACTTTGTCCCATATCTCATTCTCTCTCCTCTATTTTTTATACAAAAATTTTCTCTCTCCTCTTAATATCCACTATCTCTCTCTCCTCTTTCTCTCTCTCCTCACTCTCTCTCTTCTCCCTCCTCACTCTTTCTCTTCTCTTTGACCGTGTCTCTTCTCTTTTTTTTATAATATTTTTTATTAATATTTTGTCATATCTTTGATCGTGTACCATTAAACTTTAAAATAGAAAAAAGTTTGTTTGTTTGTAATTCTATCATGAAAATAGTATTGATAAAACATAGATTAAAATTTGTAGAGTTTTCTAAAGTAAAACTTTCAAATTTTGTTTTTCAAATTAGTTATAGTGAAAGTATTTGGATTTATATATATCTATATTTATATACATATATATGTTATTTGTATATATTATTTTAAAGTTTTACTTATTTCTTATGTATGTGGCAGTGTATAATTTATCTCATTGCTAAATTTGTGATTTGATTGTGTATGTGGATCGAGAAATACAATTGTGTTACCCATATTTATATGTGTATGTTTTCATAATGTATATTATGTGGGGAAAAAAGGTCTTGGGACGGTCAAAGGCAATTTGACCACTGTCAACTCGGATTTGACCGAGTCACCGCGTGGCCAACGAGGATTTGATAGCGTGAATAGTGACTTGAAGCAAGGGTTTCTCATTTCATGGTTTTGGTTTGGATTTGATAATTGACTTGTAGTAGAAGTGATCTAATTATCTAAGAATAAGATTGTATTTTAATATTTTTAAAATAAATTACTTATTAATATTTTTTTTATAATTAAATAAAAAAAGGAAAAAAAGAAAAGGGGGGGGGGGGGGAGACTGTTCATCGTCTTCCCCAATCTCCCCCAACCCCCCTCACACCCCTTTCCCACGCGCGCACACACACACAGAGTTTGAGCGCACACACACACTGTTACACACACACACACACAGTCACACACACACTATTACAACGCACACACAACACACAATTAACACCACCAGAAACACACACACAATCACACACGCACTCTCACACACGCTGATACATATATATATGAATATATACACTTTTCTTTAATATATATCAACTATTATTAATACTATTACTTATATATAGTGGTGTGTGTATATATATATACTTTTCTTTTAATTTTATATAAACTACTATTACGCATACATATATATGTACACTAATATATATATATATATATACACACACCTACTATTACTTACATATATACATATATATTTATCTATTATAATTATTTTAATCTCAATATTATATTATAATTTTTAATTATTACAGACAAAAATTTACATGATTTGACAGCTACAATTAATGTTCCCTCTGAAAACAAACCAAACACTATCTCACCAACAATCACTCAAAACCAACTCCCAAAACATAACCAAACATTATCCCATCAAAATTGCACGTGTCCCCATAAAATTTTCACCAATAATTCTCACCAAATACCATCCCAAAACATAACCAAACACCTACAATTTTTCATAAATCAGGTTTTTTACACACACTTTGACGTATACGTCACTTCTTTGTTGTTAAGGCACGATAAATGTTTTTAAACATTGAATATTATAAAAAATCAAACTTAATTAAATAAAGTTATAACAGCTATGAATACAGAAATATACTAGCCATGAAATAATGGTTATAAAATACAGAATATAGCGGTATCATAGCCCCATCCCCCCCCCCAAAATCTTATTTTTCTTCAACTTCACCACTTCCCCGTCTCAGAATGATAATAGAAAAAAAATATGATGTAACAAATTGACAAATCATCAATCTTCTTACCTTCTCCTTCAAAACTTGGAAACAAATCGAACACCTTATAAGCTTCCACATGTTAACCACATATATATCTCAAAATTCGAAACAATCTTGCAAGATAAACCAAATAACATTCGACCAGAATGGATGGATGGTTGTGATTGTTCTTATACTCCAGAGTTTCTAAGAACGAAGATTTTGTAACTACGACTATGCTCACTTATATGTTTATACCATATATAAAGTTGAAACTGTCAGAATTATACAAGCAACCATTGCATTCATATGATGGAACCAATATAAGAACAATCTCCACACCTCAATTAGCTAAATGCACTTTTACAAGAAAATCAAAGCCGACAAGCTTCTAAGCACGGATTTTCACCAAAGACCATATAACATGCCATCATCAAAGTTATAGCAAATCAAAATTCGAAAAGCAGGCAAATCCACAAGTACTTGAAACTACATTATACTGGACACACTAGAAATTTACAAGATTGTAAGTGCTTTCAACCACAAAGAACCAAAAGCTCCACTAATGGAAAAATCAAGTGAAGAAAATGCACTTTGAACCAAAATAAAACGAAATCATGTTCACTACATATATTATCAGAAAAATATATATTAATAACAATTGACACCCCTCTCTAGAAGTTAAATCCTGTAAAGCTCAAATTAGCAGAGCACCTCTGTGGTAGGTAACATATACTATCGAAAATTAAATACACTTTCAAGCAAAAACAATAAAATCGAAAGAAAACAACTGTAACCCAGATTAGCAAGTATTGTAACACATCCCCCTTCATCAACCAAAGAAGTATATACAACACAAATTTATAACCCAACTCAAAGCCTCAGCTTTCGCGACTTCATGTATTACCAGCAATTGAACATGATTACCACGCCCTCAAAAATAACAAAAGATTCACAAATACAATACAGAACACCAGAATCAATAAAATCACTTGTGGAGTTGTGGACCAAATGAAGATTATACAACAATAACAGAGAATTCAACAAACTTAAACACCAATAACCAAAAACAATCCGAAACATCAATTTATCAAAAAAGATTATCTAAAATTATAACGTAAACCAACATCGATCACAAATAGAACATCAGAAATCAACAAAATCACTAGTAGAAACCAATCAAGATTATACAACATAACAGAGCATTCAACATACTTAAACACCAATTACCAAAAATAATCTGAAATATCGATTTATCAGTAAAGATTGTCCAAAATTGTAAAGTAACAACCAACATTCATCACCACAATAATTTTACACAACAATATTACCATTAAGCCCCTTCCCAATACCCAACCCCATCACCTAAAGATCATCCTCCATCCTCAAATACCCCCAATATCCGCGTGCCGATGCACGACAATCCCATTCGGGTCCATCTTCCGACAATCCACTGTGCTCTTCGCCGCGTCTCCGAACCCCAACGGCACATCCGCCATACTAAACACCACCACCCATCATTCACCTGAATGTTCTCCGTGATCCTACCCACCCCGCCTTTCAACACGCTGTTCCCATACAAAAAGCTCATCTCCGAAGTGGGTTTCAGCCACAACCTTATGCTTCGCATTCGAGGCCAAAAGATTCAAACACTGAATCGTCAGATGAAACTTTCCGGCCTTAGAATTTACCGATTTGGGTCCCGAGCGCGATTAATTTGTCGCGCTTGATGTTGGTGGCCCGTTTGACGATGGATTCGGATACGTAGTAGACCCGCTGCTTCTGGAGGCGGAAGCAGTAGCGGCCCGGGTCGGGTCTGGTCCCTCGTGTGATTCGGATTCTAGGACGATGTTTTTGAGGTTGCTGCCGACGAATTTGTGGAGCTTGTTGAAGACGAGGGTGGTTTCTTTCTCATCCAGAGGTCTCATGGCTATGGCTGTTTGTTTCTCTCTCTAGGGTTAGGGTTTGGTATTTGGGGATTTTGGTGTTAGGGTTTTGGGGTGCGTTGTCGTTTTATTGTTTTTTGGGGTGGGTTGTAGTTTGGGCTTGATGGATAGCAGGATTGGGCTGAAGTTCTTATCATTGGAAGAGAATGGGTTGGACTTCGAGTATTTGTTTGTTGGATCTTGGCTAAGTTTGGATATGTTTCCAAGTTCATTTTGGTCCGAATTTTTGGCCCAATTGTGTTTGGCTAACGTAATTTTGGGGCAAAAAAACATGTGAACTTTTTGGTAGAAAAAAGTAATCATTTTCCATTATCTCTATGCAGCCCACATTATTTTTGTCCACTGCTTCTCTCTCTCAAGACCGTTGGTTGTCAGAAGAAAAAAGTAATCATTTTCCATTATCTCTATGCAACTCAGGACATGTTGATCTAATAGTATTCATTTTCAACTAATGTGAGAGGTTATAAGTTCGAATTCAGAATATCACAAATTGTGTCTTTTACTTCTTTATGGAATTAGATAGAGTTTTTATGGTTCAGAATTATGACTATCAACCCGGGTTTATCGTGCTAGACATTTAGGATATCCTCATTCTTCTTGAATTGGAAAAAAAAAAAAAAAAAGGTCTCTCTCTCATGTGTCTCTTATTAAATAATATACACACAATATGTATATATGTGTGTGTAATACTATGATACTTATATATTAATATATATATATATATATAATATATTTATATTATACATAATATTATATATTTATAAGGAAAATATTTATACAGTATATATATTTTATAAGGATTTGTGTGGACTATATATATGTATACAAAGATTATGTTATAAATTACTTTTTTTTTTTTTGGTAAGAAAATGTAATTCATTCAAAAACGAAACAATCCAAAGTTACAAAAGGTAATCCTAAAGATTCCTCAGCAAAAGTGTCAAGGCTGAATACCATTGTGAGAAACTGGTTTGCATTCAACCCCTATGAAAAGCCCATTTGGCAAGCAAATCTGGCAA
>WHWC01000195.1:0-41620 GCA_019426215.1 Buddleja alternifolia
TCTAGTCATAATGTCAACCATACATTGGTTTTGAACATTAATATAATACAATCCATTAACTAAAGCTGCTGAGCCAACGTTTTTATTTCTAAAACAAATATCACAACCATTGTCATTAAAAGTAAACAAATATCAGTTCCTGACCAATACAGGAATAGAAACAATGTTCTTAAGCCCATTGGGCAAAACGAGGCAATTATCTAAAGTAATAGAATGTTCACACATTAATGTAATAGAAGTGCTTCCAACGTGTGTAGCCGCGATACTGTGCCCACTTCCCACATTGATCATCACTTTTGTTTCTCCCAGCTTCCTACTTGTTTCTAGATCCTGGTTCAAAACACAAATGTGAGCACTAGCTCTCGAATCTAGAATCCATGAAGTAGAAAATATAGTCATAGAACAATTAGTTTCAACAACATAAAGTTCTATACCTTCGTTTTCAGCTTTTAGCTTAGGACAATCGCGCTTCCAGTGAGCCAGCTCCTTATATAGAAGACATACGTCATTTTTGTTCTTAGAGCCTTTGGCTTTGAACTTTTGAACCTTTGTGATCTTGGGTTCTCTGATTTTTCCAGCTAGTTCAAACTTTCCTTTTAATTCCTAATTATTCAAAATAACAGAAAATTTGAATGCACCCAATTTTTCCCTTTTACGTTGTTGTGCAATCATCAGCTTGCCCATTAGCACCTAAAGTAATCCTTCAATGTCATACATGTCAAAATTGATGACAAAATCCGAGAATAATCTAGGGAGTGATTGGAGAATGAGATCCACCTGAAGGTGAAAATCCATATAGATATCCATAGACCGAAGTCTCTCTAGCATGGAGATCATATTCAAAACATGATCATGAACATCCTCATGCTCTTTCATCTTAGTGTTGAATAACTCTTTCAATACAAAGTATCTAATAGACTTAGCCCGTTCCCCGAACAGTTCCTCCAAGTGCAACATGATTGATCTAGGACTTTCCATATTTTCATGTGCGCTCTGCAAGTCGCTACACATGGAGCTCAACATATAATCCCCTACCTTTCTAGCCTCAGATACCCAATCCGAATATGCCATCTTCACTGAATCTTCCTCGTCGACCCCAGGTCTCGATGGTTGATCCAATTCTAGCATATATTCAGAATTTTCATCATTGAGGACAGTCCTAATTCCTCTGTTCCAATCAGAGAAGTTTTGTCCATTTAGAATGTTCTTTTCAAGCAATAATTTGAGCGGGTTAACAATTTTAGAGAGTAATTATCAAACTGCAGAAAATACCAAGATTAGATAATTAGATGCTTTATATTGTTCAAATAAGTAATTTTTAAAAAGACTTGTATAATTACTTGTCTCACACTATTTTTCTCAATTATTGTGCTCCCACTGTAATAATCGAAAACCTCGTTGAATTGGTTTCATAGTGAGTGATTGAGGTCCTCAATGTCTAGATGGGTTGCAACCTATTTCGATAGATGGCCCATCTAGAAATTAAGGTGGCGCCTAGTGCCAGTCAGTCCAACTGATGATTCAATATCTTTGGACTTTAATCTCGATTGTCTAACAACACACACATATGGGTTTTAATCTAGATTGTCTTGAGCCAAATAGTCAATCGGGGAGGGGAACTAAGCTATAACATAAGAGCTTCTTGTCTTAGCCCCAAGCTTGCCACCGACCTCACTCTTTATTGGACCTATCTAATATATTTATTATAATGGTACATGCCTATACAACTGATCTAATAAAAATAAAGATACAAACTGGGGGGCTCAAACTCCGGCCCAATACAACTCAGATAATAAAAAGAATCCAACCCTAAGCCCATATGAGGTGTCACCATCACATAAAATAAGGATCACACAATCAAATTAAACACATATGTGATTATTATTAAATCTTTTATAATAAATAATTAAATCTAATTTAACTATTTTCAAAAATAAATCCAATTTATTTCGATTTTAATGTTAATGGGCCAAGCCCAAGCATATACTTTAATCCAATTAACGTGGACTTGATCAAATAAATCTCAACATGGGTGTAATAACTTCAAATGCGAAATTAAACTCTAGGAATTCTAAAAACTTATAATTAAATTCAATTATAATTAATTTGGGTCCATCCAATTTAATTTAATCCATAAAATAAAGCAAGCCCGACAAGCTTTATTTAGTTTTAAAAACAAAATATAATTTTTCATAAAAGTCATTTAAATCCAATTTAAATACTAGGGATTAAATTTGATGATTAATTTTAAGTGGCTAAAAATCCAATTTTGGCCTTAGATAAATTCAATTTATCAAATAAACTAATCAAAATGAAACCTAATTTAATCTTAATCAAAATTCAATTGTAAAAAGATGAAAAAGACTTTATAGGGCTTTTAATTTAAAAATAATCCATAAAAGAATTTTAAAAATGCCAATTGGGTTTGATCTCAATTTTACTTTCAAAATACTCTAATGGACTAAACGGGCCAAGTCCTAAATTTTAAAAAATAATTTTAAAAATATAGGATTAATTTTCCAAGGTTGGGCCCGTCCTGACTAATCAAAATTACACGTCGAGCCAAGCCCAACTCACGGTGTTGCCTTAGCTAGGGCAGCGCCGTGCCCCAGTTATGCACAGCGTGCGCGGTCAGGCCGCATCACACAATGCATGGCCATCGTGTGCTGCACGGTGCAACCGTTGTGTACTGCACATGGTCGGCCACCGGGTGGCGCTCCGTCGCTGTCCGGTGGTTGAGTTTCGGAGGTGCCACCACGGCTCCGCCTCGTCTTCTCCACTCATGCAATTTTAATCATCAATACCCAATTGTTTAAACATGCAATTTTATTAAATCATAACACCCATTCATGTTTTTGCATACAATATGAAAAAACATATAATCATACATTAATATTCATCAAATAATACAAACATATAATCGCATGAAAATATCAAAAGCAATGAACCTGGCTTTGATACCACTGTTGTGAATCGTTCTATCAGATAAAATTCTTTGTTCGATTCACAAACCAAGATACAAATCGTGCTTTGATATTTTATAAACACAAAATATGAATTAAAAAGAAGATGGGTAACATAATTACCTTTTCGACATTTTAATTCTAGCCAAGCTTTCCAATTGACAATTAATTAAATAATCCACTCTTTTAATTAATATTATCTTATTATTAATTCTAAATTAATAATAATACCATTAATATTGATTGAATAAATATATTTAATTTCAATAATTAAATATATATATTATAATCAATATATCCCTTTTATTTTAATAATTTCCACTCTAAGTGAAATTACCAAAATCCCATTATGAAGTAAAAACTCTTTTATTCTATCATCTTTATATAGCACGACTCTTTGGACTCGTCTTGATTGGCATTGGGAGGATTCCAAGGATATAGTTATCACCAAGCCAGTCCCGTGAAGCTATACCAAAACCCAATCAAGTTCGAGATGAATACGTCATCACAAACCTTTAAGTTACAATTACCTTATGCGTATAAACTCTTCACTAATGCAACCCGATCAAGTAAAAGTCATGGAATGTCAACCTCATACAACTTGATACTGTACTATATAATCAAACCGATGTAAAATTACCAAACTGCCCTCAGTATCCAATACAAGTCAATTATAATTCCTTTGGCCAAAGACTTTAATTTCACAACACCTATGACGTACAAGTCGTTTCTCGTTTACTTTTGAGACAGTGAATTCCTTATTGGCAGTCCACTTCCCGTTGTCGAACACACCAATTGAATCATACTTCGTGGTCAATCCCACCAACGGGTGATTGGGCCTAACTACTCTAATAACTTATTCAATGGTACGAGCATAATGTAAAGGACTCCTCAGGTCTAAAGCTCACTCATACTATCGTAACAGGTAATCCTTATCATTGACTGTCACTGAGTAAAAACCCATGTGATGGGATTATAATGAGTCGTGTTCGAATATGTTAACTCCGTTAATCATATTCATGACACCAGCTCTCACTATCCAATCAGTATAAGACTAACACTTCCTTGTCAAAGCAAGTGTCATACGAGTTGAATCTTAACACCCAATTAAAATTCTTTAACTCGCGAACCATGTTTATAAGATCAAGCACTTAACCCCACCAGTGCTCTTACTTATCAAATAAGGAGTGATGAGTACACATTGATCTTCAGGACCTATTTGTTCAATATATTCAATGCCACAATTAGATTTATAAGAACAAACTTAATGTCTTTTATTAATAATAAAAAATGTTTATACAATATATATATAAAATGCCCAATGAAATCTAATTCCTCAATGGCATAGAGGGCATAACACCTAACAGCCACATGAGCTGCTACCGCCCCTCCACCTCTACCATTTTTTTGCTAATTCTTTGTTGATTGTTTATTTCTATTTTTTCTATTGTTTTAATTTTTTCTCTCTCATTTTTTCCTTATATTTTTTTTTTGTATTATTTGATTTTTTCTAATTTTGTTTTGAAAAAATAAAATAAAATGTAACGGTTGATTAGAAATGATCCGACGACTGAAAATAAATTAAAATAAATATAATATTAACATCTTCCTTTAATCCAGACAATCTATCTACTAAAATCAAAGGGTTAGTTAAATTTTAGGAATAAAAAGAGACGCATTGACCTATAGGTTGCTGTGTATTTTGCCCCCAATTTATCGAGACATGCACTCAATTCACTCACCCTTGATGGCTCTAGAAAAATAATAAAACATTCAAAAATTAAATAAAATGACAATATCAATTTTGCCCCCAATTTTTCATTATTGGTAAATTATCAATTCAGCAGGGGATTAAAATGAGGAGTATAACAAGTAAATCGCAAAAAACATTTACGCCATTAGACTTCCTTAACAAAAAGGGAGCGTGTGCAATCTAAAAATAACACAGGGGGTTTCTATGACGATTTTTTTAACACAGTGGAGTTTCTCGCAAATAAACGGCTTCACATTGGGAGAGATATGCAATTAACCCTTTTTTTTAATCCAGACAAACTATCTACTAAATCAAGAAGTTGCTTTATGTTGCCAATTCATCGAGGTGTGCACTCAACTCACTCACTCCCTGATGGCTCTAAAAAAGCTATCAAAAGTAAAATAAAATGATGAATATCAAAATTTCCCCGATTTTCAACAATTTTGTTTAGTAAGTTACCTATTCAATAGGTGTGTATATATGATCCTTTTATTCGATATGATAAGTAGATTTATTTACTCAAAGCACAAAAAAATAAATTATAAAAATAACAACGAGTTGCTTAATTAGTTTGGATTGAGGGGTTGTGGTGGAGTGAGGATGCCGTTGGTGGGGAAGCAGGGTGAGGGCTGGATCGTTCAAGGGGCTAGGTGGTTAGGTAGAGGAAAGGAAAGTGGCTGGTTGACGAGGAAGAAAGTGATTTGGTTTCTGGGAAGGAAAAGATCTATAAAATAGAGGGAGGACCGATAGTGGTTGAGTGTTGAAGGTGCGCGAGGTAGGCGGGGGCTACTGGTGGGAACGGAAAATGGATAGGAAGAATGAAGACAATAATAAGAAACTTGGAAAAGAATGATTATAAAATTTATCTAGACTAATCAAATGGATTCACTCACTCATATTAATTTCTTTTCAATTTAGATTAGGGGTAAAGACAATAATCCAGTGTGTTTTTACACTTTTTTATGTAAACTATTTTTTGTTACAATTTGTTATCTCAACTCCACGAGTTTTACACTTTTCTAGCTAGGACTATATTCCAGTGGAATATTCCATCGGAGTTACTGCACATGCAACGGAATTCGATAAAAAAGTGTAAAAAAACACAAAGTTTGGATACAAAACTATATATAAAAAAATAGTTTGGATAAAAAAAAGTATGTTTTAACTCCACTCCGGCGGAATATTCTACCGAAATATGCTAATAGATAGAAAAGTGTAAAACCCGTAGAGTCGAGATAAAAAAATGTAACGAAAAATAATTTAGATAAAAAAGTGTAAAAGCATGCAAAATTCGATTGGATTATTGTTTTTACCCGTTTAGATTAATAATTTATACTTTATCTGATAATTTAAAAAATATAGGAGCCTATATTTATTCAAATGAAAAGTAAATAATTTTTCACTCTCCATCAATCGTAATAACTATTGAGAGAGAGGATTCTTACTCTCAACTCATCGCGATAACTCACTAAATATTAAAGGAGAGAGTTAACTCTCAATGCATAATAACTTCGTAAGTTTTAATGGAAAAAAGGAATTTGTACAAGAGATACAGTGTTTTTGGACTAGGGTTGCATACATAACAATTTCGTCACAATAAAAAAATGTCTTATTTATTACATTAGAAAAATTTCATTACCACCCCCAACAACTTTATAAAATTACAAGTTTCCCTGTTAGTAGTGAAAGGCTTTACAATGAAGTACAAATTGCATTATTATTAAATTGATGAAAAAGTATTTCAGGGGCACTTGGAGAATATCACCCTATCTTTCTACTGACGTCAGCTAAAACAGAAACTAGCGAAATTGGATAAAATGATGTACAAAGACAAACGTTATGTAATTTTTTCAAAACACGAGAGTAGATTAATAATTTAACTTACAATCATGAGATGTAGATATAATTTATCCTAACTACAATTATTTGGCCTTTTGTCTTATCTTATAAGCCAATATTACATTAGTAATGAGGAAGAGTTAAAAGCCATGTACGACATATTATTAAATTAGTATTGCCCAAGTTCCTCTAAAACTAGAATAGTCAAATTCTTCAACCATCTCTCACGGTAGAAGAAGAATATCCCAAATTATGCTTTTCCTCCCAAAATAGAAATACAACTTATTTTTTTCAAGAAAATGTTACATTACTTTCAATTAATGTTTTTTAAATCGAATCGGTAACCAAATGAGATAGCTAATTGGCTCACTAGTTCGATAGGTTGGACATGTATAACATAACTGTCTGACCCTTTTATATATATATATATATATATATATATATATATATAATGCATGTGCATATTCCATATTACACATATAATAGGGTGAATTACATCCACACACCCTGACGAGTGTCTAAATTATGGACTCATCCTCGTATTTTCGGAATTATCTATTCTCCATAAATATGACAAAATTTTATGTGCCAAAAAAACCCTAATTGAATTGTCAAAAAGTCTAATATGCCCTTGATTAACTTATTTTTAAAAGAGGATACAGATAAATTCGTAATTGGGAAGGCGAATCCATATTCTGACATTCATCACAGGTGTAGATATAAATTACCGTATATAATATGCATGTGTAAATTATAAATAAAATAAATATGATTCTACGATACACCTCAAAGAATTTTTATTGTTAAAATCAAAAGACTTTTATTATTCATTTATTGTGTTATTATCAAGGGTCTTGTCCTTTGGGTGTAGCACTTTGGGTATAAATCCTCTGTTACACTTTGAGAGAAAGAGAGAGAGAATACAGAGAGAGAAAGAGATTTACCGCAAGTGGGGGGATTTTAGTGGTATAATCCAATACAATATATCTACTATCTTTTTCTTTTGCCACGTGTCTTAATAATATTGGTGTAACACTACGCCAAAGTGTAATAAAGGATTTCATCTGCTCATTAGCCTCACGGAAATATGGTATCTCACAAGCATTAAGTAGAGGCACTTATCTTATTGGTCTCACGACATCGATACTTGGTTTCGGGCATTGTCTATTAATTTGGAGAAGGAGGACCTCAAATTATTTCATGTTATATGTTGGTATCTTTGGTTTAACAGGATTAAACCTTTGATGGAGAAAACTACTATCACTACTGATCTAGTACGGATTTTTCCCCGCACTATTTCAGTCAAGATGACCTCGAATACGTACCAAATAATGCGTTCTCTAGATTATAGACTGGGCTCGGATGATATCGAGCTGCCTACGTACCTTTTCAGGATCAAGTCTAAACGTAGTTCAAGTGAAGATGTTGGATTCGTTATGGTTCGAATATCGAGGAACTCTCTTATTTTGTATTCTGGGATCGTACTCTCAAGTTTCCGAATAACCCGAGCAATACGATAGGTGGTTCGTGATATTTATTGCTTCAATTATCTGTCCTCCAATCTTCATAAATGACAGTATTTATAGAGTTTCCATTCGGTACTGTAGAGCGAATGACCGACAAGACTTCTTGCCTGCAGATCCCTTACACGTGTGTTTGATTGGTGGCACAGATTCGACGTTCACCGGATCGGGTCATGAACCGACCCTACCCGAATAATAATAACACGCGGATCTTGAAGTGTGACACGCTAAAAGCTAACGTGCTATAATAGCAAGTGCACTAGTCGTGTGTAGTAATAAAAGTGGACGAGAAGTCCGGATTGTCGAACCACAAGGACTTGAATTCTAGTTTAAGATTTTATAACAACAAAGATCAAAAGAATAAAGGTAAAATGAGTGTGAAATGCGTAAGATAAGAACAAGGTTGAACAAATGATTTAAAACAAAATAGAAAGGGAGACTAAGGCACATGCTAGGTTCAAATTGATCAATTATACTTATAAAGATTCTCGTTGAAGGATTACGCTTATATTGTTATGGTGAGAGCTCCGAGGGTAGAGAATAACCGATGTCTCGCGTATAAACTCCTATGCTTAGATCGTGATTTCCCAAATATTCCTATCCGGAAATCTAACCACTAAACATGCATTAACGTACTAGAGTTCACTCGATTTGAATCGAACAACTTCACCCGGGAATCTTTACCTATGTCTAGGGCAATTCCTCATTAGTTACGGGTCATGATGTGAATTTCTTGCACCCTAAGTCAATTTTCTCCCGAAATATTAACCTAGGCATAAGATTCTAACATATAGTGATCAAGTATATGCAAGATAGACAAAAACACAATTCACATCACATAACAATATAAGTATAACCTCAACAATCATCTATTATAAGCATATATCACAATTTGACCTTACATGACCTTAGTCTTATGAATTTAGTTCATGATAGATATTATGAAAAATAATAATGAATAAATACACATGTTCATAGACATGAATGAAATGAAAAGGCTATAAAAACTCCCTCTAATGTGATAGATGATGGCCCCTTGATTGGAGCTTCAATTCCTAGCTTTCTCCTCTTAGAATGATGAAGAATGGTGATGAATGAAGCTTGAGGACTGATTCCTCCTCCTCCTCTCCTCCAAGAATCTGAAATTGATAGTGAATGATGAAGAGTATGGGTTCCCCCTCCTTTTATAGCCAAAATTCTACTAAAGTATGCATTAAGAATTCCCATTAAAGTTCCCCAATGAGAATTCCACCTAAGGTGATGCTTAAAGTTTGACTTTTAAGATTCCAACCAGCTAAAAAATGCTGAACTTTCGGCCATTAAGAATTCCACCAAGCATAACCATGTGAAAACTTCAACAAAACACATGCATGCTGCCATTTTCTTGCTTTCCAGCGCAGTCTTAGTATTTTCCTCATACACTTCTCCACAGATCTCCAAATTGGATGATTAAAGTCCCCATGTTCAGATAACACATAGATCTACAACTTTGCAGAAGGACATTTTGTCCAATTCGGTCTCTAAGTATACCTAAATTACGTTTCAACATGGAGGTTGTTTCTGATTTGGCGCCCATAAAGTAAATCTACCAAGAAACACACGTATGACAACCCCTCAACACATGTGCTAAATTATGGCCAAAAGTGATTCTTACCCATCATATAAGGCTGAAATTTAGGCTGAAAAAGGAGTAACATTCGGACTATCCATGCCTAGGCATGACTAGGAGGGCGCTGGGGCGTATCCTGGCACGTGTACTTCTCTGTTCGGCGCAACAATTGTATTTCCTTCATAACTCTCTCCACAGACCTCCGATTTGGATAATTCAAGTTTCCAAGTGAAGCTAACACAGAGATAAACAACTTTGTTGAAGGAGACGTCCTCAAATTCGAACTTTAAATATGCATAAATTCTGTATTTGCGTGCGTTATTCCTCTATTGTAGTGATTTTTCACCTTTACTCGATAAGCATACAAATTAAACGCAAATGTGGTATAAATCATGCATAAACCAATATAAATCCAATAAATATGAGGCTCTAAAACATGTAAATTCACACCCTATCAACACCCCCAAACTTACCCATTGATCGTCCTCGAGCAATGAGAGCTATAAGACAAGATCAACATTATTCAAAGGGAGAAAACAAAACAACTAACTAACTCACTATCGTGGAGTAAACGATTGCACTTAGCGGGTGCAACAAGCCTTTAAACCCTTGAGTTACCTCAAAGGACGAGTTATAGTCTCGTGAGGGTTTGCATACGATATACCCACAAAATCTAACAAATTTGCAATCCCAACCAAATCAACACATCTCAATATGATCAACAAGAATGAATGGCATAAAATCAACATTTTAAAGTTCACAAATATATATATACATATCAACTACTTTTGCTCATGTGACACCAATACTTGAAACGACTCCCTAGGGTGTAGTGAAAAATAAATCTAGGGTATTATAGTCGAGAGGCATCCTTACCAAATTTTGGACATTAATCCCATATCTATCAACTTTCGATCAAACGCAAAGCATAAGAATGATAGAAAATCTCATAGCCATTTAAATTTCATTATCTCAAACATTCAACTTTCAATTCATATGAAATTTCTATTTAAACTTCATTAAGGCTAGATCATGTGCAATGTTTTATTCCATTAGACTTTCTATGACACCCATGTAGCAAGCTTTAGACCAATGACTCCCAAACTAGATAGTTTTGGGGCATTAAGTGTAGAGACACTCCTAAGGGTTTAATCACTCGAGTGTCAAAGGCCACGAAATAAAACTAGTTCTTTTAACCAATTCACTTCTTTTTGGCTTGAGCAAAGCTCAAATTGGCATAATA
The DNA here is from genome assembly GCA_019426215.1 of Buddleja alternifolia. Classification (NCBI taxonomy): domain Eukaryota; kingdom Viridiplantae; phylum Streptophyta; class Magnoliopsida; order Lamiales; family Scrophulariaceae; genus Buddleja; species Buddleja alternifolia. The sequence goes on from WHWC01000195.1 coordinate 10,931, forward strand.
GTACAGTATGTAGGCAAGAAACGTTTCACCTCCGGTACGTATTAGCCTGACCACTTTTGGTCATACCAAAATTCAACCTTTTCAATTCATTGTTAGCATATAAAATTACTACTCAACTTATAACTTTATGAGAAATCTAAGTTAATATTTCTGGGAATAATTCCTTAAGTGTCTCAAGATGGTTATCCTCTCAACTCCTCTACCTTCGATTTAAGTGCATTGTGAATCATCTAAAGAATCAATTCTAGTCTAAGGTCTCCACGAGCAATTTCAAAGATATATATTCCATTAAATTCAAATTATTTCAAGAATTCATGCCATTTTTCCAAGTCAATCAATTTCAATGCATCAATTGGAAGGACTAAAAAATTTTCATGCTTGATTTTTTCAACAAAGAAGCATATAAACATGATATCAAACAAACTTTCCCTAAAATTAAGCTAAAAATTAGGATTGCACCATTAAAGTTCAAAATAAGTACTCTTCTAAACACCCCCAAACTTAATCCAACATTGTCCCCAATGTTGTTACAACAAGCATACACAACAGTAAAAGAACACTTACAACCAAGGATGTTGAAAAACATCCTTAAACTTCCAATACATAATCCTATAGCTTCTCCTCCTCTCGAGTAAAATGAGCATGGTCCAAATTTGCATCATATCTAACACTTCAACTTTTCAAACCATCAAGCATAAGAAAACATACATGCCAAAAGTGCATGTTTGAACACAACATAAAGAAACAAACTAAACAAAACAAAAACAAAAAAAGAAAAAAAAGAAAAACAAACTTACAAACTTGGGTTGCCTCCCAAAAAGCGCTAGTTTAGAGTCGGTAGCTCGACTTTGTGCTCATTGAGGTTCAAATAGGTGGTCCATTTAACACGACCAAATCATTGTCATGCCTCCTTTTAGCTCCATGGTCTACTTGCTTCCACTCATATTGCGGGATTTTGCAATAAGCCCTTTGTATTGGATGAGTCTTTTCAATCTTACGAGCACGGCGATGGGGTGGAATGTATTTCATGCATAAATCTTTTTTCCCCTCTTTGTTGTGTTTATCATAGGGAATCTCATCCTCCAACTCGAGTGTGCCCTTAGTTTTGCCACTTGCACATTTTTCACAAGTAAAGTGTTAATAGCATTGACATTTAAACAAGTAAGATCATCCATGGATGGTTTCATGTTTGTATAAGCATCGAATATCACCTTTTCATCTGTTACCCTCAATGTCAACTTACCTTTTCCCACGTCAATCTTGGCATTGCTAGTGGCTAGGAAAGGTCTTCCTAGGATCAAGGGAACATCAATGTCGTTATCCATCTCGAGAACCACAAAATCGACCAGGAAATAGAATTTGTCAACTTGGACAATAACATCTTCAATTATCCCCTTTGGCCTCTTGATTGATCTATCCGCGAGTTGGAGGCTCATTGCAGTTGGTTTAGGATTGCTAAGGCCCAACTTCCTAAAAAGAGAATACGGAAGGAGGTTGATGCTAGCTCCCGAATCACAAATAACCTTGTCGAATGATAAGGGCCCAATAGTGCAAGGAATCGTAAGACTCCCGGGATCTTGAAGCTTTGTTGGCAATGTGTTGAGCAATATAGGCAAGATTCGGGGGAAACTCGGATCCATCTCCTTCTGTTTCTTTTTATATCCATTGGGAAAGGGGAGGCGTACCTCGATGGATGGATGCGTTGGAGTCGAAGAGCCGAATTCGGAAGAACCAGGACGTGGCACCTGGGCGCAGCAATTGGCGCCTGGGTGTGGCAACGTAGGCGCCTGGGCGTGGCTGTCTGGGCGCTCGGGCGCCGATGTGCGAACAGCATCATTTGCTACATGTTTGCCACTTCTCAAGGTAATTGCATAGCATTGCTCTTTCGGGTTCTTTTTCGTGTCACTTGGTAAAGTTCTCGGGGCTCTCTCGCTGATCGCCCTTGCCATTTGGCCCATTTGCGTCTTCATATCCTTCATCTCCATCATCAAATCCTTCATCATACTACGGAGTTCGTTGATTGCTGTATCTGATTTCTTTATTTCCTCATCGAGACGTTCATCGGTTGTGGGAGGCCTAACTTGCCTTTGTACATGAGGATTGCCTTGCCTTTGAGCTTGATTGTTGTTGAATGAAGGCCTTGGTGCTTGATAGATACCGGTATGAGCGTTTTGTGTCGGATTTGGCCTTCTTGGAAAATTTTCGGGCACATGAAAATTCAATTGAGGTCGATTGGCATTTCCAACATAGTTAACATTGCCAACCATTGTTTCCAAAGCAACTTCTTCTTGAACACAACCAATTTTTCTGGTGGGTGTGACTTCTTCATCATCGGGATAGAGTTCATCTTCCCGGGCTAATTGCTCAATCTTGTCCCACACACTTTGGCAATCGAGCCCAAGGAGATCACCACCGGCGCCGGCATTGAGCCTATTTCGGATGCGCGATCGGACTCCATCATGGAATCGTAGTACTTGCTCGCTCAACTTTAGGTTGTGATCCGGGCATTTTCGGAGCATGTTTTTATATCTAGCCCATGCCTCGGCTAAGGACTCATGATTCCCTTGCTTAAACTCTTTAATATTGCTCCTTAGCTCGTTGATTTTGGAGGGTGGAAAGAATTTGCTCAAAAAGGCATCAACCAATTGTCCCCATGTTGTGATGGATTGGGGTGGTAGAGACTTGTACCACATGGTCGCCCTTTCCTTTAATGAGAAGTGGAAGACTCTTAGATGAATTGCATCAAGATCCCGTGGATGAAATTGGGTAGTCATGAGAGTGTCGTCTAAAGTCTCCAAATGCTCATGAGGTGATTCATGGGGCTCTCCATAGAAGGGTTCGCTTTGCACCATGCTAAAGATGTGTGACGGAATGTGATAATTTGGTGCATAGAAATTTGGAAATATCACGAGTCCCGGTATGGTGTGGACCCTTGGAGGTAGACTTTCCCGGACCGATGGAAGTCTTTGAGGAGGTGCCGGTTGCATAGCTTGGAAAAGATTTTGCAGCCATTCCCTATTTTCCGGAAGATTTATGTCGGGAAAATTCCCATTTGGATTTAGATTGTCGGCCATTTCTCGAGCTTGTCTACTAGATCGAAGAACACGCTCTATCTCCGGCTCAAAATTGTATAGGGGCTTGTTAGAAGAGCGGGTCATGCACCACAAATTACACCTAACAAATAACCACAAGAAAAAAAAAATTAGAATAATAAAAGAAAGGTTAGAAATAAACGAAAAACTAAGAATTATGAAAATTTAAACAAAAAAAAATCTAAAACTAAAATGAAAAAGTCCCCGGAAACGGCGCCAAAAACTTGACACGCTAAAAGCTAACGTGCTATAATAGCAAGTGCACTAGTCGTGTGTAGTAATAAAAGTGGACGAGAAGTCCGGATTGTCGAACCACAAGGACTTGAATTCTAGTTTAAGATTTTATAACAACAAAGATCAAAAGAATAAAGGTAAAATGAGTGTGAAATGCGTAAGATAAGAACAAGGTTGAACAAATGATTTAAAACAAAATAGAAAGGGAGACTAAGGCACATGTTAGGTTCAAATTGATCAATTATACTTATAAAGATTCTCGTTGAAGGATTACGCTTATATTGTTATGGTGAGAGCTCCGAGGGTAGAGAATAACCGATGTCTCGCGTATAAACTCCTACGCTTAGATCGTGATTTCCCAAATATTCCTATCCGGAAATCTAACCACTAAACATGCATTAACGTACTAGAGTTCACTCGATTTGAATCGAACAACTTCACCCGGGAATCTTTACCTATGTTTAGGGCAATTCCTCATTAGTTACGGGTCATGATGTGAATTTCTTGCACCCTAAGTCAATTTTCTCCCGAAATATTAACCTAGGCATAAGATTCTAACATATAGTGATCAAGTATATGCAAGATAGACAAAAACACAATTCACATCACATAACAATATAAGTATAACCTCAACAATCATCTATTATAAGCATATATTACAATTTGACCTTACATGGCCTTAGTCTTATGAATTTAGTTCATGATAGATATTATGAAAAACAATAATGAATAAATACACATGTTCATAGACATGAATGAAATGAAAAGGCTATAAAAACTCCCTCTAATGTGATAGATGATGGCCCCTTGATTGGAGCTTCAATTCCTAGCTTTCTCCTCTTAGAATGATGAAGAATAGTGATGAATGAAGCTTGAGGACTGATTCCTCCTCCTCCTCTCCTCCAAGAATCTGAAATTGATAGTGAATGATGAAGAGTATGGGTTCCCCCTCCTTTTATAGCCAAAATTCCACTAAAGTATGCATTAAGAATTCCCATTAAAGTTCCCCAATGAGAATTCCACCTAAGGTGGTGCTTAAAGTTTGGCTTTTAAGATTCCAACCAGCTAAAAAATGCTGAACTTTCGGCCAATAAGAATTCCACCAAGCATAACCATGTGAAAACTTCAACAAAACACATGCATGCTGCCATTTTCTTGCTTTCCAGCGCAGTCTTAGTATTTTCCTCATACACTTCTCCACAGATCTCCAAATTGGATGATTCAAGTCCCCATGTTCAGATAACACATAGATCTACAACTTTGCAGAAGGACATTTTGTCCAATTCGGTCTCTAAGTATACCTAAATTACGTTTCAACATAGAGGTTGTTTCTGATTTGGCGCCCATAAAGTAAATCTACCAAGAAACACACTTATGACAACCCCTCAACACATGTGCTGAATTATGGCCAAAAGTGATTCTTACCCATCATATAAGGTTGGAATTTAGGCTGAAAAAGGAGTAACATTCGGACTATCCATGCCTAGGCATGACTAGGAGGGCGCTGGGGCGTATCCTGACACGTGTACTTCTCTGTTCGGCGCAACAATTGTATTTCCTTCATAACTCTCTCCACAGACCTCCGATTTGGATAATTCAAGTTTCCAAGTGAAGCTAACACAGAGATAAACAACTTTGTTGAAGGAGACGTCCTCAAATTCGAACTTTAAATATGCATAAATTCTGTATTTGCGTGCGTTATTCCTCTATTGTAGTGATTTTTCACCTTTACTCGATAAGCACACAAATTAAACGCAAATGTGGTATAAATCATGTATAAACCAATATAAATCCAATAAATATGAGGCTCTAAAACATGTAAATTCACACCCTATCAAAGTGTAATGCAAATAACTTTATTATAGGGGCCGGACATAAAACCCACCTCGTTTCCTCGTATACGAGGCAATATTTTAGTCTAACGACCCAATGAATACGAGGTGACGAATATTAAATCTCCAAGTAGTATTGTGGTACATCATTAAGTCCCCCACTTCGTGAGTGATGGGGAAATTAATTTCAATTCCTTGACCCATGACTGACGAAGTACAATTTAATGCAACTGTTACCTTTTTTGGGCATTTATTTCCTTATTTTTATCTTTAATTATAATTCATCCCCTGCAATCATTACATTGCAGCCGTTTTTCGTCATTAATTCTGACACGCTGTTTCCCGAGAGACGTGACTGATCTGTCGCTCTGTCCTTCGAATTCCGAGAGACGCAAGTTGAATTCGAAACGTCACGTCTCTCCACCGTTGGATACAACTTTTAACTAGTTGACCCGGACCGTTGATTTCAAATCTCCCTTCATATATATAGGACTTACCCTTCATTTTTGAATTTTTACTTTCCACAAGCCTTGGATTACAGGAGTAAAAAGTTGCCCAGCTTCTTCTGGCGTTCTTGCTACTCGGAGATCATCTTCTAATTCAAATTCGAATTTTTTCAACTTGCTAGGTATAAGCTTCATCTCTCTCTCTCTTTTATTTATCCAATACCTTGCATTTTTCAATCACTACTCATGAGTACCTCTAGTGTGAGTGCCTCACCCCGTGTTTATGACGAGGAAAATGAGACCACCTCGTCTGATCATAGCGAGTCAGATAGTAGTTCTAGTAGTCCCGAGACATCCCCCGAACCCAATGTAAACGATCCGCCCCCTGCTATTGAGCCCGAGTCTCCTGACGTTCCCCCTCCATATCGAAATCTCGAGGGAGACGAGGATGTTAATTCCCAGTTATTTCCTGATATGGATAGGGCTCGTAGAGAAGTCCCTTGGCTAGGTTATTCCTCAATTTTGACCACATCGAATATTGCCGACATTAGGGCTAGATATCATATCCCTTCTGACTATCGTACTATAGTCCCTAACGAAGGTGATAGAATGCATCGTCCCCCCGTAGGGTTTCGCACCATACACGTGGCCCATCTTACTTCAGGGCTTAGGTTTCCTCTACATCCTGCCATAGTAAACATTCTTCGCTACCTTCGTTTGAGCCCCACTCAACTGCTTCCAAATTCTTATAGGCATATAATTTTTTTCATAGTCGTAATGAGGATGTACGGAGTTCATCCGAACATCAAAAAATTCAACGGTTTTCTGTTCGTGCATCGAAGCACTCAATCTAAGGAGGAAGGCTTTTTCTTCCTCGCACCCCAGCGTCATTGTCGTCTGCAATCTTGAACCCAATCTTGCTTCGGAGACTGGGAGAAAAAAAATTTCTTCATCGCTCCACCGTTAAATGAACCTTGGAATGTACCTCATCCTTGGGGTATGGACCTCGTTGACTTAAGCAACGTCAGGTCGACCCACCATATCTCGACGAACTTTTAAAACGTATCCTCGAACGACGGTTGTTTCAAGCCCGAGGTCGTGATGAGTGAATCAGTGCTTGTCACGTGTGGGCTAAGTAGCACCAACGTGCCTATTGTCCGAGAATCTTGGTAAAAACTTATACTCGAATATTTCATCATTTACTATACTTCGTAATATATAATATGTTTTATATACAGTATCTCTATATTTATTCTTGTCTTCATTCGCAGCAATGGAAGAGAAGACAGGCTTCGTCTGGACAAAAGAGCCGTTATTGCGGCTGAAGGCGGCTCAACGAGCAGCTGCTGTTGGCCGAGGTACTGGGCCGGGGTTGTGGCCGCGAGCGAACTCAGGGGCAACCCGCACTAAGAATTGGTGAACCCCAAGGGACCACTCGGCCCAACCACCACGCACCACCACAACTGCACCTCGTCCTCCTCAAAGCACCGGCCTACAAACGATCTCAGAGGGCGAGGAGGGCTCTCTCGTCAATCGTCGACGTCGCTCTGAGCCGACTCGGGGAGCTAACAGGCACTCCCTACGGTCGCCCAGAGAAAGCGTCCTCACCGAGAGGGTATTTCCCAGGCTACGCCAGCAGTGCCTGCACTCGCCGACCCCCCAAGCCGATAACAACCAGACGAGCCTGACGCTCGTGACTATGATCTGCTCAAACCAGACGGCAGAGTCTCTGCTGCTCAAAGACTACCTTGACTGCGAGGTCACTGAATGCGCCCCACAACGACCCAACAAACAACCACTTATCCAAGACTGGCATATATACTCCGACAACAGCATCATCAAGGATCCTAGCGGCAATACTGCGATTGAATTATTTCATCGCACACTATTGCCCAGGGACAAGGCTCTTATCCCCGATCAGCCTCATCCAGTTTCGAGAAGCAAGCAGCTCAATGTCTCGAAAGGGTACATTAGTTATTAGTCATAGTAGTTCGATATTTTAAATACCTCAATTTTTATTACTTCGTTTGACATTTTTTCTTTTCAGACGAAGCTCTTAATACACTAACTGTCCCTGAACAATTCGAGCTTGAAGGAGGTCTTGAGGCGATCCCAACAAGAGCTCACCGACTATAAGGGGCAAGTCCAGGTTGAGCTTATTGCTGCTCAAGAAGATAAGGAAAAGGCCGCTTCTCTACAGGTAAACTCGAATTCGTTACTAGTATTGTATTTTAATCACAATTTACATAATATGAAGCTCACTCTCATCAACTGTAGACGGAGCTTGATGTGATCTGCCGATCATACGACGGGGACAAGCTCAAAATAGCTGAGCTTGAACGAACCAATGCTAAGCTTCGTCGGCAATTGAGTGCGCTGCAAGAGGGTACCGCGGCCGAAGAGACGACGTCAGTTAGCCTTGGGTAAAGCCGCAGGTCGCAGGGAGTTCTAGGAATCGTCCTCCTTCAGGCGTCAGATTGATGAGGCTCGTTTAGGTGGGGCTCGTGATATGCTACGCTCCATCTACTGTAGTTGACGATCGTTTGTTCGATCAAACCTTGAATGATGTCCAGGATGACTTCTACAAGGCACTCGGCTACTTGATTACCTAAAGGAAACAGGAAATCTTCTGTCCACTTTCCCAAGATGAGGAGTTTGCTGACACCATACCTGAGAGCTCCCGTCAAATGACCCTCAGACCACCCCTGCCGAGACAACGTTACTTATACTTATTTCCCAGAGTTTGATGCCCTTAGTGATCGGCGAGAATCTGGAGCCAGCATCCAATTCGAGCGAGAGAACTAGAGGCAACAATCGATCGAGGTGATGGACAAGGGGAAGAGGGAGAAGCACGCCGCTACCATTGATGAGCCTCAAATAATCGAGGACTTAGATTGTATTAAGATTGTTTTGTTTGTTACCCAATATTTGAGGCTTCTGTATAATTTTGTATGGAACTTTTTGTGTTAAACAATGTTTTATATCTGACCCAAACTGTTGGGATCGCTTGTTTGCATCGTGTCATATTGATGTCAATTTTAATGTGATCTCGTTTTTTCAATCGGAACTAAGGATTTGGATCTAGTTTCGATTTTATTATAAACGCATATCCAAATAACAGTACGTTGACTTGTCCAGCTTCGTTGTACTACAAATGCAAATCCAAATAACAGTAACGTAAAAGTGATGCTTCTTATGCATAGAATTTTCTTCAAGTTATTTACGTTCCAAGGGACGTGGTAGGTCTTTGCCCTATGAGATCTTGTAATCGATAGGTCATTGCCTTCGTAATTTTTACGAATCTTAAATGGTCCTTCCCAGTTTGCTTCTAACTTCTTCACATGCCTCGACACTTCCACCCTTCTCAAAACAAGATCTCCAACTTGAAAGAAATCGAGCCTTCACCCTTTTGTTATACGCTCTTGCCATCGTGCCCTTTTGCCTTAGTATATTGGCATACGCCTTGTCTCGTACTTCATTAATGACATCCAACTCGAACTCCCTTGTAGATCGATTCTCCTATGGTTCGTAAGTGCTCACTCGAATGAGTCATCATGCCTATTTCCGCTGTAATAACCGCTTCCGAGCCATACAACAAGGCAAAACGGAGTTTCTCCTGTCGATGAACGAGGTGTTGTTCGATATGCCTACAACACACCACTTAGTTCTTCTACCCATCCCAATTCGCTCGCCATCAAGTCTGGTTTTGAGATGTTGCAAAAGTATACGATTCGCCACTTCCGTTAGCCCGTTAGCTTGGGGATGACCAACCGAGGTGAAATTTTGCTGGATCTTCAATTCGGAGCACACCAATCAGTGATAGCTTTGCCCTATTGAATTGCGTTCCATTATCAGATATCAGTATTCGGGGTATACCAAACCTGCATATTATATTCTTCCAAATGAGAATTTCAAATTGTCATTCGTATTTATTCGATTGTATTTAGGTTAATTAACCTGCATATTATATTCTTCCAAATGAAGTCAATGGCGACTTTTTCTGTGATACGAGCCACAGCCTCTGCCTCTATCCACTTCGTGAAGTGTTCTATTGCCACAATAATGAATTTCTTTTAGTTTTGGGCTGAAGGGAAAGGTCCTAAGATATCAATTCCCCCCACCTTGTCGATGCCCCATTGGTCAAATGGATATGCAATTTTATTGCTTCCATAGGGCCCCCCATGTATTTCATTGGAATGTTTTTGACACTCCCGGGATTTCTTGGCGAATTCATATGCATCCTTCACTAGGGTAGGCCAAAAGTAACCCTGCCTCGTAACTTTTTGGGTCAACGATCTTCCCGCAGAGTGATTTCCACAACTCCCCTCATGAATTTCCCGTAGAACATATTCAGACTTTGATAGAGTTAAGCATCGTAGCAGTGAGCCCTCCACTGACCTTTTGTATAGCTCTCCATCCATCATTACAAACCTCGTTGCTCTTTGAACGGCCTTCCTAGCCTCAACTTTATCATTAGGTAGCTCATCGTTTATTAAATATTCCATAATTGCATCCTTCCACGAACTCTCAACCAAAACGGGCACTACCGAGGTTACTGACTCTATTTCTGAGTGTTCAGCCACCAACAGAGCTACCTTCCTACTTTTCAAACCCAAAATTTGATTCGCAAACTTCGATAATGCATCTGCTCGTTCATTCTCATCCCTTGGGATATGATGCAACTTAATATTTTTGAATTCCAGTATCAATTCCTTCACTATTTTCAAATATTTTATCATCATTTTCGCTCTAGCTTCATACGACCCGGAAACCTGTCTAGCCACTAACTGCGAATCTGTATAAACCATCAGCATCTTGACCTCCAAGCTTTTTGCCATTCTCAAACCTGCAACGAGGGCCTCATACTCTGCGTCGTTATTGGTTACATCAAAGTTTAACTTAATTGCAAATTCCATATCCAGCTTATCCGGTGTTTGTAGCCAGATTCCAATTTCTCCTCGCTTCGTCATTGACGAACCATCCACTTGCAATAGCCATGGTTTTGCTGGTTCTGCTATGGCCACTTCAAGGGCTGACTCCGTCGTCATCTCAACAACGAAGTCTGCTATTATCTGTGCTTTCACCGCCGCCCGACTTCTATACTCAATGTTAAATTCTCCCAACTCAATGGCCCATTTTATGAGTCTTCCAGAAACATCGGACATTGCCAACACCTGCTTTAGTGGCTTGTTCGTTAGTACTACAATGTGATGGGACTGAAAGTATGGTCTTAACTTACGGGCGGAAGTTACTAGAGCAAGTGCCCATTTTTCAATCTCCAAATAATTCAATTCAGCCCCTTGGATCAGCTTACTGACGTAATATACTGGTTTGTGTTCATTTTCGACCTCTCGGACCAAAACTGCACTAATGGCTGCTAAAGAAACAGCCAAGTACAAGAATAGAGGCTCCTCGAAGACAGGTTTTGGGGGGGGGGGGGAGACTAAGTATTCTTTAAGCTCTTGGAAAGCCTTTTCACATTCTTCTGTCCACGTAAAGTTTTTTACCTTTCGTAGGATTTTGAAAAATTGAAGTCCTTTATCAGCCGATTTAGATATAAATCTATTCAGGCTTGCCATTCCCCCCGTCAATTTTTGTACGTCCTTCACACTTGAGGGGGATTTCATATTTAAAGTGGCCTCAATTTTTTCAAGATTGGCCTCAATACCTCGTTCGGTTACCATATATCCCAAAAATTTTCCCCTTCGAACTCCGAAGGTACACTTATTAGGGTTTAATTTCATTCCGTATCATTTCATTATTTCAAAAGATTTCATCAAGTGACTCAAATGGTCCGATTCGTCCACAAATTTGACGAGCATATCGTCAATCTAGACTTCCATGGTCTTTTCTATCTTTTTCTCAAACATCGAATTGACCAATGGTTGATATGTGGCTCCGGAGTTCTGAAGTCCAAACGGCATCACATTATAACAATATACACCTCGTGCCATGACGAAGGAGGTTTTCTCCCTATCTTCTTCTGCCATCATAATTTGATTGAAACCTTGATAGGCGTCCATCATGCTTAACAACGCACAACCTGCAGTTGAATCTATTAATAAATCAATACGAGGCAAAGGATAAGGATCCCAAGGGCAAACTTTGTTTAGATCAGTGAAATCAGTACACATGCGCCACTTGTTTCCGACTTTTGGTATAAGAACTACATTGGTTAGCCATTCAGTAAATTGAATTTCATTTATATAGCCTACTTCTAGCAGCTTCTTCACTTCTTCTTCAATAATGGCGTCTCTGTCAGGGCCGAAATTTCTTCGTTTCTGACAAATTGGTTTTGCCTCTGGGTCAACATTCAAATGATGCACTATCACCTCGGGATCAATGCCTTAAAAGTCGGCAGCTTTCCACGTAAAAATATCAGTGTTAGCTTTGAGAAATTTTATCAGTTTGGATTCCATCGTAGGACTCAACTGCCCCCCAATTCTCGTATTTTTCTCTGCATCACCTTCAAAAAGTTGAACTGACTTGTGTTCCACAAGCTGCACCCTCGTGTCCACCCCCTTCTACTTCTTATCCCACTGCTTCATCAATATAGCGGCATCCTCGTCAATGACATTTACCCTCGTAACCTCTCTTTTCATCTTCTTGCTCGAGTTTGGCACTAACGAGGTAATATAACAGTCTCGAGCTTCCAACTGATTGCCCCTCACTTCACCTATACCATCCCTGGTTTTAAACTTCATTTTAAGGTGAGGAGTCGATACTACAGCCCCAAACATATTTAACACCGGCCTACCCACAATCATGTTATAAGCAAAATGGGTATCCACCACCAAAAACGTTACGCGCAATGTCCTCCTCCTCGGAGCCGACCCCAGTGATACATCAAGTTCAATTAAACCTTTCGGCATAATTTGTGACCCAGTGAACCCCATTAAGGGAGTATTCACCGTTCGCAGAGTTACCTTTCCCAGGTCTATCTTTTGTAGCACATCCCAAAAAATTATATCCGCTGAGCTACCGATGTCAACCAACACCTTGTGTACAGCAAAATTTGCAACGTCCATCGTTATCACCATCGGATCATTATGGGGAACAATCATGCCCTCGTAATCTCTATCATCAAAAGCTATTGGTTGATCGTGATTCTGTATAGAGAAGACCCTCGTAGGCTCCTGGCGATAGTGATTGCCACGCATTTCCCTCTTATGCTTTTTTCTTGCACCGGGCAAATCGCCTCCAGCTAGCCCTCCCGCGATAGTATATATCTCTGCCCTGGCCACATTGGTATGCTCTTTACGTCGATCTCCTTGACGACTGTTATCATTCTCCCTCTTGTCAACATTTCGTCGATAATTATCATTTCGATGATATTCATCATTTCGAGGCCGATCATACCGGCGATTGTCATGGACCCGATGGTCATATCGACCTTCATTCCCTCTATATTGAGACCGATCCGGTGATCGACTGCGCGATCGTCTCACCTCTTTAGCGCGGTTGGCCTCTGGGGTTCTTACTGGCGCAAGAGTATGATCAATGAAGTCGTTCAGAACACCATATTTTATTAGACGTTCAAGTTCATCTTTCAATTGGTAGCACTCTTCGGTATCGTGACCTTTGTCCTTGTGAAATTGACAATATTTGTCCAGATTTACTCTGGATTTTGATTTCATTGGCTTTGGCCATCGAATCGCATTCATGTGCTGCACTGCCAGTAACACTCTTCCTCTTGATGCTTTCAAGGGGGTGTACTGTTCGTATTTTGCGTATTGAGGGAGTCGTTCGTGGTTCTTTTCAGACCTTGACCCTTCCTGCCGATAGCTATTATCTTTTCGATCTCTTCGATCGTTTACGGGCTTGCAAGCCTCGGAATTTTTTGATAGATTCATCTCTTCCTCGTTGATGCATTTTTCTTCCAACTGCATCAATTCTTCTAGATCTTTTGGTGCGCGTCGAGCTAAAGCGGACGCCAAAGTACCTTTTTCAAAGCCAACAAAGAAATGTTACAATAAGATCATGAGTTAACTCAGGTATTTCTAAAACTTCTTGATTAAACCTATGAACAAAACCCCTCAAACTTTCACTAGGACCCTGCTTGAATCCCATCATGGAAGACACAGATTTCCTGGCCTTCTTGTTGGCTGCAAAATGATTCTCAAATTTCTTAATGAGCTGCTCATAGGATACTATCGAACCGGGTTGCTGACTCGTGAACCAATCTTGAGCTCGCCCGACCAGGGTCGTCACAAAGACCCTTGCATTAATCGCATTCGACTGATGATATAATGACATCAACAGTTCAAAAGTCGTCAAATGCGGCCCCGGAGCACCCGTCCCATCGTAGGTAGGCAAGAGAGGAGCTTTGAACGAACTTGGAGGTTCTTCAAACATTATACTCTCACAAAACGGCAAATTTCTAGCCATCAGCGTTGAAACCGGCCTACTTTTCGGTTGAAGAGCCTCGGGTTTACGATTTACCCTGCCAAGCTTTTCATACATATCATCAATTTCAGCTCTTGACAAAACTGGTCTTTCTTCCTGCACAGGCTGTTTTCCTCGTCGGACTTCCAAATGCACATCGTCCCTACTGTTGACCTCCTCATCAGACTGTGCCTCCACTTCTCCCCTCTTCCTACGCTCTGGGTTCATCCCCTCTTGTTCTTGAAACAGCTTCCTAGGCGCCAAGGGTACCACATGAGCCTTCTGAACATTCGGAGTAGCAATAACATCAATCCACTTTTACACTTCCTAGGCGCTCTGGGCCTTCCTAGGCGCTCTGGGTTCATCCACTTTTACACGCTTATACATCAATCTAGGAAAAACAGAAAGCTTACATTTTTGGGTTCTAACATTGAATCCTATCTTATCATCATCAAAATATCTAACATGAAATATCCTAACAGTATTAATTAATACTAGTAGCAATAATAATGATAATTCTTTTATCATTCTTAGTAGCAATAATAATGATAATTATGATAACAAGTCGGATAGTTAGGTATAGTTGTAAGCTTTCGTGTTGGAAATACGATCTCATGCATGCATGAAAATTCAAAAAAATTACGTAATTGTTCACACCTATTTCTTCTATTTTATAATTTTATATTCATTTATTATAAGTTATCACAAAAAGTAAATCATTTATAGTCTTCTGGAGTTTTTTTTATTTTTTTGTTTTAATTCAAGAGGAAGGGGATATCTACATATCTAACCCGACAAACTTGGGTTGATAGTTATAATCTTAAGTTATAAAAACTCTATCTAGCTCCACAAAGGAGGGGAGAGACATAATTTGTGATAGTTTAGATTCGAACCCATGACCTCTCACATAAAATGAAAAATAAATACTACTAGACCAACAATTCTTGGGTTGAGCTTTTTATAATTCAAAAAATTGTGTTAGGGCCGAGAATGATTTCACGCTTTACAGAATTCATTATGAGGGTAATAAGTGACTGCCATGGGCTTGCTCAGAGCCCTTATTGGATAGGCTATAACTAAAGAATGGGCTTAGGTCTCTACTAAATGTTTGCAAGCGAAGCCCGTCACTCGGCCCAACTATTCTTCATTCTTTTGTACGAGTTACGGAGTCATAAGGTATTTATTTGTCAGTTGTGATAATTTATGGAAATTTCAATGAAAATTTTACGGCATCCAACATTTATATATTGATTTTAAAATAGAAAAAATTACACCAACACTTATTGTAATAATAGGTAATTATACAAATTTATCTTTTTAGGATTAAAATTACAAATACCTAACAGTTATAAGTGAAAATTACATTTACCCCCTCGAAACCATTGGTCAATGGTCAAATAATATTAAATGATATTTTTGCCCTTCATTTAAATTATTAAAAAAAATAAAAAAGTTGTAATACTATTTTTTTTTTACGTCCAAACCCTCTCTTATAATGTGTAATTACCAAAATCTCCCTCTTGTTTTTGAAATTACCAATACCCCCTATAGGGGGCTAATTGCAAGATTTTTACGGGTTAAAGTGTAGAATTTTTTAATACATAGGGAGTGATTGTAAGAAATGCATTATAACAGGGGAGGTTTGTGTAATTTCAAAAATAAGAGGAGAAGTTAGTATAATTTCGGGATAATGGCAGACACCCCTCTCAATTACGAGGTGATGTGCACTTTGCCCCTAACTTATTGAAATGTGCACTTTGCCCCCTCACTTATTATAAAATGTGCATTTCACCCCCTCGGGCAGGGACAAAGTGCTACAAAACACATAAGTAAGGGGGCAAAATGCTACAAAAACACATAAGTCAGGGGGCAAAGTGCTACAAAGACATATAAGTCAGGAGGCAAAAGTCCAATTTTGATGATAAGTGTGGTGCACGAATCTGCCCGAATTGCCCGAGGGGGTGAAGTGCACATTTTATGATAAGTGAGGGGGCAAAGTGCACATCACCCCATAACTGAGTGGGGTGTCTGCTATTAACCCTATAATTTTTACTAAATGATATTTGAACAGGGGTATTTTTGGACGTTCACATGATGACGTTATAAAAAAACTAATCTCAGGGGTGAGGAAATGTAATTTTCAATTATAGTGGGTTAGATATTTGTAATTTCAATTATAAGAGAATAAGTTTGTGTAATTACCTATCATAGTAGTGGGTATTGGTGTAATTTTTCCTTTAAAAAATCATGAAATTTTAAAAAATAGATGAAAATGTTACACAAAATTTTGGATATTTTAAATCAACGAGACAGGTAATTACCACTTCGGCCCTCAAATTATAGATGAGTTTTCGGCCTGAGCTGTATGAGGCAGAAACTCGTTAAATAAAATTATTCTATCTATTTGCATCGCTTTACCCTTTTATTTTTCCTGAATTTATTTAATTGTAAAACTCTTTTAAAAACTACTATATTTGCCATTTGGGCCTTAACTTAGGGGAAATTAAAATATTCAAAAATAAATGCCCCAAATATCCTCCGTTCTATCCCCACCACAACTAATATAGGAAAAAAGTATTGACGAATTACATTAATATAGTCTGTGAAAAATGTATTCGCAGTTCGAATGAACATAGGATTAATTATAAGAAACATATTCTTCTTTTTGACTCTTATGGTTGAAATTACATGTTATATCAATGCAAGGGAAGTTGCAATTTATAATTAAAAATTTCAAAACCTAGAAGGAATAAAGTGATGCAATAAAAAAATGAATAGTTATTCTTTTCAATTATAGTTCAAAAGGGCAAAACGGAATTAACCCTAACGAGATTATGCATAATTCTAAGGGATAATGGCAGACACCCCCCTCAATTATGAGGTGATGTGCACTTTGCTTCCTAACTTATTGAAATGTGCACTTTGCCTCCTCACTTATCATAAAATGTCCACTTCACCCCCTCAGGCAGTTCGGGCAGGGGCAAAGTGCTACAAAACACATAAGTGAGGGGGCAAAATACTACAAAAACACATAAGTCAAGGGGCAAAATGATACAAAGACACATAAGTCAGGGGGCAAAAGTCTAATTTTTATGATAAGTGTGGTGCTCGAATCTGCCCGAACTGCCCGAGGGGGTGAAGTGCACATTTTATGATAAGTGAGGGGGCAAAGTGCACATTTCAATAAGTTAGGGGGCAAAGTGTACATCACCCCATAACTGAGGGGGGTGTCTGCTATTATCCCTAATTCTACTATAAGTATTTGTATATATGATGTATGTGTAGGGAGTTCTATTAAATAGTCAGTTGAAGTATGTTGCGAAAAATTTAAGAATAATAAAGATACATATTATTTGGTAGCAAGTAGAAATAATATTTAAATTTTCTAAGAAAAAGAACTTCAATAAAACAAAGTACTATTATTTTGATAAAAATGATCAAATTACTACAAGCTCTTTTCTACCTCCACTTTTATATTGCAAAACCAAGTTATTAATTAAACTTCAAATCAATATTCAAGGCATGGCATTGAATACCGGTAGTACATTAAATAGAAATAAATACACCTCCGACGTTCCACTTTGCAGAATCCTACCACGCACAACATACTCGATACAGATAGCAACATAAATATGCGCCACATGATATGTATATATGTTGCACGTATAATTATTCTTCTTCATTTGTTACGTAACAATTGATATGCCCAAATATGGGCATATTAAGAGAAAATAGCAGATACCCCCCAAACTATAAGGTGATGTGCGCTTTGCCCCCCAAACTATTAAAAGTTACACTCAACACCCTAAACTATCATATATGTGCACTTTGCCCTCTCGGTCAGCTTCAGGCAGCACACAGGGGGCAAAGTGCCCCCCAAACTATTAAAAGTTGCACTCAACACCCTAAACTATCATATATGTGCACTTTGCCCCTTCGGTCAGCTTCAGGTAGCACACAGGGGGCAAAGTGCTACAAACCGCATAGGTGAGGGGGCAAAGCGCACATCACCTCATAGGTTGGGGGGTATATGCTATTTTCTTTTTTCTTTTTTAAATTCAAATATTCCTAATATTAACTTAACCCCCCTCGGTCAGTTTCAGGAAAATTTTTACCCATTCATCATTCAATCTAAATCACGCATATTGGGATTTATTTGGATTTTTCTTGAAATATTATTTCTAGGTTTGAAATAAATAATTATCAAATATGAAAATAAGAAAAATAAAAATAAAACATGAAAATAAATAAGAAAACAATGAAAAGAAGTATAAATTCAAATATTCATAATTTTCTGTTAGGAATTTCATATTAGATGTTTTGATGATGACAAATAGGACTTTCTGTTAGACTCCGAAAAGTGTGAAAGCTTTCATAGAATGTTATGTATAAGTACCTGAAAGCTTATTTATCTTAGGCTTATAGTATTTATCTTTGTAGAATTCCTTAGACTAAGTATGTGACACTAAAACACTTAGGAAAATTCTGGGTGAGTCTACCAAGTGATGAAGGTGAAGATCAAGCGTCTAAAGCTACAATGGATAAAGATATCTTGAAGCGTCTGTCAAACGCTTTAGGGATTATCCCAGTGCTCAAACTACGAATGGATAACTCAGGCCGAATACTCAACATCAAGTGAAATGACGAAATTTTCAGTGAGACCATCAAGACAAGATTGAAGAGTAAGCGTCTGAAATAAAGAAAAGAAAGTCAGGATCAGTCCAAGCGTCTGATACACAAGAATAACTATTCTCTTCAGCAAGCGTCCAAATAAAAGGTTAAACCAACACAACCTACAAAGAACGTAACCTAAAAATTTTAGACCCAAAACCATCCAAAGACTTAAAAAATGCATGAATCAAACGGACGAATTATTTCCAACGGAAATAAAACAAGATGCTTTAAAAGTCGGATAAGTGCTATTAAAATATAAGCACTATAACTTATGGGCAAGCCATATCTTTGACCTAGACTGTCAGGTTTATGAAACCAAGACCATGCCCAACCAATT
Source organism: Buddleja alternifolia (assembly GCA_019426215.1). Taxonomy (NCBI): domain Eukaryota; kingdom Viridiplantae; phylum Streptophyta; class Magnoliopsida; order Lamiales; family Scrophulariaceae; genus Buddleja; species Buddleja alternifolia. The sequence goes on from WHWC01000195.1 coordinate 29,931, forward strand.
AAATGTACCCAAAGTTAGAAATGTCTGAACTTAAGGAATGTTTGGGGAAACGAGACTCCAACCGAGTCAAACGGACAAAAACCACCAATACCTTATAAATAGCTCTTTCAACAAACAAGTAATATGATGAGAAAGTGACACACACAAAAACACCTACCTTGTTGAAAGAAAAGCTTACTAAAAATCATAGCCAAATATTCATATAAGCTTTTTACAAATATTCTAGAGACAGTCACCCATATCTCAAATCTCTTTTTAAGAAGAACATATACTACCATTGAGATATCCTCAAGTTGTTTGAACTTTCCAAAAACAAACAAACCCGTGACCAAAACCATCAACACCTTTCATCTGAGTGAGAAAGCTGGTTGACTTGCAAGCAGTATTTTTGTGTAAAAGAAGCTTGTTGAAGTTGATCTCTATTGGAGCTGAAATCTGTGTGACCAAGGAGTTCCGAGATCAAAAGTAACTTGCACCATTTCTGAGTGAAAGAAGCAAGGAATAGAAGATCTTTAGTGGAGCTGAAATCTGTGTGACCAAGGAGTTCCGAGATCATATCCAATCTCCCTCTATCTTGTAGAAGTCTCTGTGTGACTCTTCGATAATCATCATAGTGGAAAAACCTCCCTGATAAAAGGAGAAGAAGGACGTAGCTGGGATTACATCACCCAGTGAACCTTACAATATTTTGTGTCATTTACTGTTTTATTGTCTTACATTATACTGTCATATTATATCTTGAAAAGGCATTTAAAACTAATAAGCGACTAATGGTTAAAAACGAACGCTAAGCTATAAAACATTTCCGCTGTGCTAACCCTGATTTAGTGACTAAACTCTGCCCTACTTTGGTAAGCGTTGAAATCACCGAGTCTAAGTTAACGTTTCTCAAGCGCCACATCCAGCGCTTAAACTTGTCAAGCGTTCAAATATTTCAAAGTGATACGAATTTTTAAGAAGTCGAAAAAGACTTCAGGGTCTATTCAACCTCCCCCTTCTAGACCCTTTCGTATACCATTTGGGACCAACAAGTGGTATCAGAGCGGTTGAAGTTGAAACCTAAGCGTTTCCAAGCGTAACTGCTTGTTCCGATCCATCTTTTTAATATAGTCGCTTCAAAATTACTTTAAAATTCTTCATGGCATTTTCTAAAATTCCCAAGTTGACCGAGTCAAATTATGACTCTTGGAAGGTCAAAGCGTTTACTTATTTGTGTTCATGTGATGATGAAATGTGCGATATCATTTCAGATGGGCCAATCAAAATATACAAAGTTATCACCAGAGCGCCCGAAGCCACAGGAGAAACACCTGACGGGTATGTGGAGAAGCCCAAACAAGAATGGTCCACCGATGAGCGTCGACGAGCCAATCTGGACAATGTCGGTCGAAATGCATTATACACAGCCATTGGTGACAATGACAACTTATTCAACAAAGTCAAATCATGCAATACAACTAAAGAAATTTGGGATAAGTTGGCTACTATTTGTGGGGCTCAGCACAAATAAAGGAAAACAAATTATCAATTGCCAAAGAAAAATTCAACGGCTTCAAGATGCTACCTAATGAGACGCTAGAGCAATTAGACATGAGGTTTACAGCCCTTGTCACTGAACTAACATCTCTGGGTATGGAGCTACAAAATCGAGAAACAGTGGTCAAAATCTTTAGAAGTCTTCCAAGCAAATTCCTTATGAAAACAACTGCAATGAGAGAATCAAACAATCTGGACAGCCTAACTCCAGAAGATGCTTTTTCAGAACTCAAAGCGTTTGAGTTTGAGCTGAATTCGGCCAGTGATGCAGTAAGTAATCCAGTAATCGAATCTGGAGCGCTAATGGCATCAATCAAAGGAAACCTATCAAAGAAAAAGGTTCGGACATAAGTGAGGAAGAAGAACTGGCGCTTCTAAATAGATTCAGGAAATTCCTGAAATATGAAAAGAAGGGAAACAGTCCTAAGCACCCAGGACAAAGTTCATATCAAGCGCTTCCTCAAATACAACCACAATATCAAACGCCTCACTATCCTGCGTTCTCCTCCCTAGCGCCAATTCAATATCAAACTCCTTCTCAGCAAGATCTCTCAGCGCCTGCAGCGTTAAACCAACGATCCACAAGATTAACAAACGAACAAAAGATGAAGACCAATCTTTGTTACAACTGCAGGAGACCAGGGCATTTCCAAGTTAATTGCCCATATCCAAATGTGTCTAAACCTACAAAGCAAGATCACACGGATAGAAACCAATTCAGGAGCAACCTGAGACAACAAGGCTTGCTAGCAGAATCAGAACCTCTCTATACGCCTGAAGAGGACTTGGAATCATCAGATGAAAGCAGCGATGATGAACCATCAAAGGACTCAGCATTCATTTGTCTCATGGCAAGAGAAAATGAAGCATCTAACGACGTACCATCTGAGGTAACCACTGATCTGTATCATCCTCTCTCTTATGATGAATTACTTGACAAAGTAAAGAAATATTATACAGATTGTCAAGATGCCACCCAATTATTCCAAAATCACCATCGTATTATTTCAGCACTCAGAAGTGATAACCTAACGCTCAAAGCAGAGTTGCAAATTCAGCAACAGTGCATTGAGAAAAACCAATCACTCGAGAGTGAAATTACTCAGCTAAAAGGTGATCTTGATATAATAGTCAAAAGAGAAGCTGAAATGGTCGCTAAACTTGCCAAATCAGAGCAGCTTATCTCCTCATTATCAAAAGCGTCTAGAACGCTAGATAATGTGACTAAAGTAACCAGGGCATTTGGTGAAAAGACCGGTCTAGGTTTTGATAAAATCAGTTTTAAAGCCAAAGCGTCCAATGTTACAACAATCAACAAAGGAAAAGGCGTAATCTTTGTTGAAGAAAGTTCAATCAGACAAACGCTGAATGAATCAACAAATACTGGTACAAAAGTTAATGATAAAGTCAACATTGACTCAGGCAAAGGAAAGACCAAAGTGAACGTCTCACAAAAGAAAATATATCCAAACGCTCAAAAAGTTAAGGAGATATTTTCTGCCAGTGAATCAAACGTTAAGCGTCCCGCACCAAAAGTGCATCCTAAGCCAGTACCAAACAGAATCAAACGTCCATATCCAAAACAATCCAGTTCATATTATCAACACTATGATAATTGTGAATACGATTATGATTATCACTATAATCAAGGATATTTCTATACATCTAGAAAAAGTATGCAACTCAAAACGAAACCCAAGAAGGCCAATCCTTTCTCCTGTAGTGAAGATAAGGCAAATATGGGTTCCGAAAAATCTAATTCACGTCACTAACAAAGAAGGACCCAAAACAAAATGGGTACCTAAAGGAAATTAGATCTGCCCTTTTGAATGCAGGTACCTAGAGCCAACACCTACGCTTCAGTATGGTACATAGATAGTGGATCATCGAGACACATGACTGGATCAAAGGACCTCTTGATCAACTATCGTGCAACCAATGGTCCTCAAGTTATATTCGGTGATAATTCTAAAGGTAAAACTAAAGGTATAGGTATCATGCATAGGGGGAACATCATGATCAATGATGTATACTATGTCGAGGGTCTTAAACATAATCTCCTAAGCATAAGTCAATTTGTGATAAAGGCTTTGAAATTAATTTTCTAGTGACTTGTGCGAGATAATCGATGTTAAGACAGGATCTACCAAATTAAAAGGAAGAAGAACAAACAATGTATACTTAGTAGATTGGGATTCAACATTAGATAACAACCCTACATGCTTCGTAGCTAAGAATCAAAACGAATTAGGTTGGTTATGGCACAGAAAAATGAATCACCTCAATTTCAAAACAATCTCTCAATTAATATCTCTAAATCTCATAGAGGGATTACCTAAAGGTTCCTTTAATAAAGATCGCTTATGCATGCTTGTCAATGGGTACAAGTTAAATCATCCTTAAGAAGAAGCTTCATCTATCGACCTCTCGAATACTTGAATTACTACATTTAGATTTGTTTGGTCCTATTCAAATCATGAGCGTTAGTGGTAAAAAGTATTCACTAGTAATAGTTGATGATTTTTCACGCTATACATGGGTAGAATTTCTAGCATCTAAAGATGAAACTAGTGCCAAGCTCACCTCTCTAATTCGTCAACTACAAAACTCAAAAGATCTAAAAGTAACAAGAATTAGAAGTGATAGAGGAACTGAATTTACTAACCATATTGTTGAGAAATTTTGTAAAGACTTTGGAATACTTCATGAGTATTCAGCACCTAGAACACCTCAACAAAATGGAGTTGCTGAACGGCGGAACAGAACGCTTAAAGAAGCCGCTAGGACTATGTTAGCCGAATCCAAGCTGCCTCAAAGGTTGTGGGCCGAAGCTGTTAACACTGCTTGCTACACTCAGAACCGGTGTATGATCAACAAGCAACATGAAAAGACTCCATATGAGTTATGGAAGGGACGTAAGCCGAATGTTTCATACTTTCATGTATTTGGCTCAAAATGTTTCATTCATAACAATGGTTCTCAAAGCCTAAAGACATTTGATCCTAAAGCAGATGAAGGAATCTTTCTAGGATACGCCAAAAATGGAAAGAGCTTTCGCATCTTAAATAAGATCAAATCGAAGGTTGAAGAATCCATTCATGTTGTGTTTGATGATGCTAACCAAGAACCGAGTAAGGTTAATATTAATGATGCAGGAATTGAAGATTTATCTCAACAAGCGTCACAAATCAATCTGTGTGATGATAGTGATATTGATGAAGATAATGAAATCATTATACCTAATCCTAAGACTACTCGTAAAGACATCAACGATGACATTGCAAGAAACGCTGATGATCATGAAGGGTATGTTCATCAAGAGCAAATTCAATCTACAAACACTGAAGCGCCTACGCAAGGAATTGGTCAAGCGCCTACACAGTTTAATCAAACGTTAGATCAATCTCTTAACTCGTTCCAACCAGACAGAAAATGGCTCAGAGACCATCCACCAGAACTAATTATTGAGATATTGGAGCACCCGTTAGAACGAGAGCCGCTACAATAAATGAGGCCATGTTTGCAAGCTTCCTATCTCAAATGGAACCAAAAAAAGTGGATGAAGCGCTTAACGATCCAAGTTGGATAGAAGCCATGCAAGAAGAGCTAAACCAATTTGAAAGAAATAAGGTATGGACGCTAGTACCAAGACCAACCCACCAAGGGTCATTGGAACTAGATGGGTCTATAGAAACAAAAAGGATGAGAATGGAATTGTGATTAGAAACAAAGCCAGACTCGTAGCTCAGGGATACTGTCAAGAAGAGGGCATCGACTTTGATGAAACATACGCTCCAGTTGCCCGACTTGAAGCAATCCGCATGTTTCTAGCGTTTGCAGCATTTAACAAATTTACAGTGTATCAAATGGACGTAAAGAGTGCATTTCTGAATGGTAAACTCCAAGAAGAAGTATATGTGGAGCAACCACCAGGATTCATCAACAACCATGGGAAAAGCATGGTTTACAAATTGGACAAGGCACTCTATGGTCTTAAACAAGCACCACGAGCATGGTATGACACTCTCTCTATCTTCCTTATAGGTAAAGGCTTTTCAAAAGGCAGCGTTGACACAACGTTATTCAAAATTACCCATAATGACGATATTCTCCTAGTTCAAATTTATGTTGATGATATTATATTTGGATCTACCAATAAGCGTCTATGTGAGAAATTTTCGAAAATGATGCAAGATCAATTTGAAATGAGCATGATGGGTGAATTAACTTTCTTCCTAGGATTACAAGTTAAACAACTCCCTAATGGCATATTCATAAATCAAACTAATATACTAGAGATATGATCAAGAAATTTGGTATGGAAAATGCATCACCTTCAAAAATTCCAATGAGCCAGACGCTTAAGCTAGATAGAGACGATAATGGAAAGAAAATTGATATCACTAACTATAGAGGTATTATTGGATCACTTCTTTATCTTACAGCTAGTAGACCCGATATTATGTTCTCAGTATGCATGTGTGCACGTTTTCAAGCTGATCCTAAAGAATCACACTTAATTGCTGCTAAAAGAATCCTTAAGTACCTAAAAGGCACACAAAATGTGGGCTTATGGTATCCTAGGGATTCTCCTTTTGAACTAATCGGTTATTCAGATGCAGATTTTGCAGGATGCAAAATAGATAGAAAAGTACTAGTGGAACATGTCAATTTCTAGGTGATAGACTAATTCATGGCATAGTAAGAAGCAACAATCCATCGCTACTTCCACCGCTGAGGCTGAGTATGTAGCCGCTGGAAGCTGTTGTGCACAGATCCTTTGGATGAGGCAACAACTTAGAGATTATGGAATAATCCTAGATCCAACTCCTATCCATTGTGACAATCAAAGCGCCTTAGCAATGACTCAAAATCCAGTTCTTCACTCTAGAACCAAACACATTGACATTCGCTATCACTTTCTACGTGACCATGTTCAAAAGAAAGATATCTCCATGCACTTCATTAATACAGAAAAGCAACTGGCAGATATCTTCACCAAAGCGCTTAACGAACAACGTTTTCTCACTTTAAGAAGTGAACTAGGTATGATTGATCTAAATGCTTAATCATTCGAAACATCATACTTTTGTTAGGCATGAAATTTAGGGGAATTCAATGTATGTTATGAAATTTATGGGGAACCTACATAGGGGGAACCTTAAAGAGCTAACATACCTAAGTGAATATGACCAAAAATGTTTTCCCTTGCATCGGTCATACGCACTTAGCACCATACACTTAAAACCTTTTTGACGCTTATTACACAAATCTGTCTTAGCGTCTGCACTTCTTTCAAAATAAACTAAACGCTTAGCTTTATTCCGGCTAAAAGCAGTTAGTAAAAAGACCCTTTTAAAAGCAAGCGTACATTACCCTACGCTAAAACGAGAAAGTGGATTAGTCAATCAATGCAATTAATGCTGACTTGACATTCCTCACCCTTCGCTCAAGAAAACCCATGGGTACTCATCACGTTTTTCAAAGATGGTTCAGCACATGTACACGCGTCAGTACAATTACCATGTATCTTAGACAGTACAACCGGCGCTGAATATTTTAAACCAAAGTAAAACACTACTACCAAGACCTAATGATAAGTACTGGGAAACTGTGTCCTCATATACACCCTGAAAGGAATAACTCTATATGTTACAATGACCGCTAAAGCACAACCTGTTACTTGAAAGAGACTCCCAAGATTTTCAAGCGTCCACATAACACTCAATTGTTTCAAGCGTCATTCTGACTAAGTCCGGACGCTTTAACAAATTTTTGGCGGGCATTTAAATAGTGTTCAAAATTATGATTCCCGAACAGTTTTCATAAAGAACGTATCCGCTTTTCATGGGCACACGCATCACTCTCAGTCTCTGTTTTAAACTTTTAAACGGACTTCAAAATAGTATATGTGGCAGTTACTAAAAGAAACCGTGCCTGTTTAATCTAAATTCACGTCCACAGTTATATTTTAATGGCTGAGATTTATACTCCTCCACGTGTCAACATCTCAAACTTCAAACACACCGAACATTCAAATTGAAGTTTCTGCAGAACACAAACACTCTTATACTCTATTCCATTCGTGCAAAAACAAGTCTCTCTCTTTTTCAAAAACGAAAATTTTTCTTCGTAATCTCTGTCTACTGCTCACTCATGGCACCCAAGAAAGCTACTGCTGGAACCTCTGAAGTTATTGTCAAGATCACTGAAGGCCTTATAGTTGATTGGAAGTTTCTCTATGAAACCCCCAAATTGATTTAACGGAAATAATGGATTCTGTAGCAGAGGCTGGGCTTCAGAAATTTCTCACGAAATACTCATATATGTTTCCTGAAGAACTAGAATTTTTCTGGAGAAATGCTCGACTGTCTGACGATGAGACTTCCATCACGTGCTTGTTTCCTGTCTCCAAGAAGGAATCAAAGACGTTCACTCTCTCTGCGGCCTCCATTGCCCAGAATTTCTCTCTACCTAATGCTGGAGCCACTTTAGACACTATCACTGAAGAACAAATTCAAGAAGTCTGGACTCAGATTAGCGCTTACGATGATGTTCCATACAAACCGTACTTTGAAAAGAAGGATATAGTGAACAGGTATCGAGTCTTGGCTGATTTCTGCAGTAAAAACATCGAATGCAGAGTGGGAACCTTCGACAAAATCAACCCAACCCAGTTCCAGATGATGACTGCCATCCTACTCAAGATAAAGATCAACTGGAGCGCCTATATATTCAGCAGGTTCAGAGACAGTTTACGCACTTCAAACAGACCTTATGGTCTAGTTTTAAGTGATCTACTCTTTCGAGCAGAGTGCACCTCTTCAGCAGGAGTCACCGTGGCCAAGCATAAGTTCTATGGGCCAAGAATCATCAATAATCTCTTCAATCCACCCAAAGTTGGAGGTGCTGCTAAGCCTCTCTCTGAGCGCCAAGTTGTCCGCGCAGCGTCAGATGAGGAGGCTGAGCGTCCAGATCAGGAGAAAGCCAAACGTACTGTGAAGCGTCCCACTGTCACCAAGAAACGGGCTCCTCGAAAGCCCAAGGCTCAACCTATTAAAAACGATGAAGATGACGAGGATTCTATACCCCTCATTAGTCGGAAAGATCTGGAAAAGGTTCTCAAGAATATTGACTTTGAAGAACCTGCAGTTCCACAGACTCAAGCGTTCCCCGCCGAAGGTATAAATGTGAAGCGTATCTTCAAAAGCGTAAGCGTCCAACTGCTGCCATCTCTTCTGAGACTACACAAAGAGATCAAGCCATAGCTGCTGTCCCGATATCATCCTCCGAACCACCAGTTGATGTCCATCTGGATGTTGATATGACCCAAATTGTGGCCATCGCACATGAAGCCGCCATCGAATCTACAAATCTCGAGCCGGATGAACCTGAAATCCCAGGGCTCAACCATTGCTTGCATTACCTAGTACAACAGAGGCACGCTCAGAAGGTCAGAGCGATGCTAACGACGTTGTGATCCATCGACACTTCTTCAAGCTGGATCCCTCAAAGACTATCGATCACTCAGTCGATTATTTGCCTCCAGCGCCCGCAGAAACTTCATACCTGCAGGTTACAATGAAGAAAGTCTTATCAATGCCGAAAATGATATCGCCAAGCTCATAAAGTTTGATCTGGCTGTACGCAACACTCTCTTTAATACAGCCTCCACCCCAGCTGATGAAGCTTACTACAAAGCGCTTGAACTCGGAAAGACTCCCACACACATCCCGGCTTCTGTCACTCTCCAAGCTCAGCGGCAAGGAGGCACGACTCCTAGAGCTGATGTTGACTTAGCTTATTATCTGGACTGTGGGACAAGCAAACCCACTGGCTTCGCTCTCCGCGACTACAACATCAGAGTCTATGAGCGTCAGGATCAGCTTCTGAACCCAACGGAAGAGCTACTAAACAGAGAAGGATATTCTCACTCTCTAACACTGGTCAAAAGCGAGGAAAACAAGAACTCAGCTAATCCTCTCCTCCTGTGGAAGAATAAAGGAGTACATGCCGGTGAGCGTCCAGCATCCCTGACCGAGATGATTCAACTTGAAACCGATGCATATTTTGACTGCGTCTGGAACGCTAACTACCAACCCGACAGGTATCGTTTTGAATCCATCTGTGATATTCATCACCAAGGTTTCGTGCTATACTTAATGCAGGAACTGAGTATTGTATGACTGAGATACGATGGGCTGAAGCTTACATGGGTGACAAGTATAAATTTGAAGACTTGGTTAGTGCTCCCCATCTGTTCAGACTAGGGATTCATGATAAAAGGACCAAATTTGCACGCTACATGCTGACGCAGCGCCAGCATAGACTTGGACCCGTTCTGAAGCTGCCTCTGATCCGCCATCAACCTGAACACCGCTTAAGACAAGCGTTGCACAAACTGGCCAACTCTTCTCTACGCTTTGATGATCAAGCGTCCACCAGCGGTTCCTCTCCCATGTCCTGTCTGAACTGCACCCCTAGCAATGTGAAGACAACTTTGCTCTCATGATGGCAATTATGCCTCCAGTCTCTCTATTCGACAAAATCTTCACAGACAATCTGCGACAATGGGATGGCTCTCGGATCAATTCTTTCAGAGGATATCCACTACTTCCGTCTATTCGACAAGAAGTCTCCAGTCACTATGATTTTGGTTTATCGCTGCTAGAAAGATCTCAAGCGCTTGCTTCAGCCATCTACCCATACTTGGAAGAGTATTACCAGCTCCGCGTTCCCGCCTCTCGGAAACCGAAGACTCTCCCAACAGATCGGCTAATTGGCTTCTCACAACACTATTGCCCAGATGCCTTATTCTCTATCTGCAAAGCGCCCTCCAAACTCTTTCCCACTCATGTGCAGGATATCCTCGGGCCACTGTATATCGGGCACTGGATAGTCCTATCAGAACGTTCATTCAAGGTACTCATCTCCCCACTCTACATTTGAATGAACTCCTGCAGACTGCTACGTATCCATATGCAGATGAACCGTTTGCCAGCTTGGACTTTCGGTTTACGGACTTTAGCCGAATAGAATCCTTTCCTGCAGCACCCTGAACTGTTAACTGCTCCTGAGCGCCTATTAGAGTTACCTCAAGCGCCTCATTCTCCCAGTCCAACTGAATCCGACTCTACTGCCTCCACCGAGTCCAACACTGCTCCAGAGCTTCGAGGAACAGTATTTGATCCTACTAATCAAGTATCTATTGAATCTCTCAAACACATCTCGTTTTAAGCCTCAAGTCCGCCCTGCACTTCCACACGCTCAACCGTCCATGGCTGAATGCCTCACTCAAATACAGCAACTATCTACAGCTACTCAGGCAAGTCATGTGGCTTTAACCAATGATCTACAAGATAGATTCACGGCTCTCGAGACCTCTCTCACAGACGCTAATCAAGCTCAACTCCTGGTTATGAAGAACATTTCGACCAGCGTCTAACCACTCTTGAGGCCTCTGTCGCTCAGATTGCTGCTCAAGTCAGTCTTCTTACTCAGCATTTCATACAGACTGATGATGGCATAAGGGGGAAAAGAAGGGAGAAAAGAGGAAATCGTCAACATCTAAAGATCAAGCTCCTCCTCCACTATCCAAGCGTCAACACGTTGATACTTCTCTCACACTGAGTGCAGAACCAAGGTATCCCTATCCCTCTTGGGTAACCACATCGGTTGAAGCGTCCAACAAGAAAGAAACCCCCAGAGTGCTCTATCCAACTCTTCCGTTGCCTTCAAGAGCACTGCTTGAACAGTTTGACATTCCTCTTCTCAGAGCATCAATTCCAGAACCAACTGATCCAGCAGTATTAGCCTCAGAAAGAAAAATGTCTGACTTCGACCAACCTTCAGAATTTGCCTACGATACATAGCATCAGTCCAGAGGAATGGGATAAACACTTCATTGCCTTTAAGGCACGACAAGTCAAGAAACAGCACATAATCATAAAGATCATGCGGCAATGATGACGTTAGAAGATCAGATACTGAAGCAATCCGTGCTGAAATGACTAAGAGATACAAGATCAAGCCACGATCTTAATTTTTTACTTGTGCCCTCTCTCTTTATAGTTTGTAAACTGCCTGCACTATGAAATATATATATAAAATGCATTTTACAGCTGAAACATCTCGTTAAAGCTCAAACTAAACTT